>JACXSJ010002597.1:0-22879 GCA_014851325.1 Pentalonia nigronervosa | reverse complement strand
ACTCCAAATCTAAAATTAATTTTGCAGTATATATTTTGTATGCCAGGAACTTCTGCTCCAGTAGAAAGAATTTTTTCGCTTATGAATAACGCTTGGTCGGACGAAAGGGGAAGGATGAATGAAAATACTGTACGAGGTCTAATGGTATATATGTAAAATTAATTTTGGTCTAACTTGTAATGAATTTTATGAAAAAATTAAGAATAATAAAGCCGTATTGAAAAATATCCATTCTATAGAAAAATATCAAAATTAGCTTATAATATAACTAATAAATGAAAATGAAGTAAATGTAGTTTATGTAAAACAAATTGTATTGATTTATTAATTTTAAATAAAATAATGGATATTTATTATTTTCATATAATTATACTAACTATATAAAAAAAAGGTTATTTAATAATATAATGTCCCGGTTTGGTGATTTCAAAATCTGGCAACCCAAAATATGCATATAGTTGAAGCGTACTAGCGAAGTAGTGTTGGTACATTATTCGTCCAGTGCTCAAAAGCTCGTTATATTATTATTATAATAATCATATAGGCATGTGAGAAAAAAACATCGAAGATATATCGCTGTAAAAAATTCAAATCTCGAAAACGCAATCCCGAAATATGGGGAAATAAACAATACTTACTATTTTATTTTACTCCGGCACGCGCTTCTGTGTATACACGTTACGACGGATAACAAAAACGTATATTTATATAATATTATATATTATGTAAACATGCGTGTGTGTGTAATGTGTAATGTGCGGCCGCATTCGTATAATATTAATAATAATGTTCGTCTTAAGTCGCGTGTGTACACAAGTCGCCATTGGGTTTGTGGACATGTCGGCGTGCATTAAAGTATATACATTATACATATAGTACGTAGTATACGGCCCTCCAGCCTCCAGCCACCCTCCAGCCAGGACACACGTGCGCCGCAAGAGTCGGTCGTGCGTATATTACATGACCGAAGCCGCCACCGTAGTCTGATTGACGATTTCAAATATTGTTCTTAATTAACACACGATGCCTGATCTGATTGAACTTAATTAAATGTCTACGCACTGCTACGATATATATGAAACGTTAAACAAATATTATTATTTTAATATGCGCTACGACGAGACTGCACACACGGCGCACGCGGCTTCTGCGCTGGAGACGATTCCGCGCCGTTTTTAGTAGTTTTTTTTTAAGCCGTTATTCGTACATAATGCGATAAAATTATTATTCCGAAAAACAAGCCCGCGTCACTGCGACGGCGGAGTGAACTTGACCTGAAGCTTTACCCGATTCGTATAATATTATAAGAATATATTGTTATAAATCGTAATGTTTTAATATCATCATGTGCTGTTATATGCCGCCGGGGGTTCGTGCGTGCGATCGAGTGGGGAAGGGTTGGTAGGGGGGGGGGCTGGAGGATTTGTTGTGTTACTCGACCGACGTACTTGGAATTTCACCAAAAGTGTCGGAAATCGAGCCGACGACAAAATAATATATATTTTCGTCTCGGATGTATAATAATAATAACATACGATATAATTTATTTTCATATGGAACTTAATGCAGTTGCGTAGTATATATTGGTAGTAATAATATCGCACTCTAATGAGAAACTATTTTTATTGAGGAAAAAAATATAACAATAATATAATATATATATTTATCATTCTATTTATCATTAGCATTCACGCGCACATACATTGCAATTTGAAACTAACTATTCAAATTAAATATTATATTATATCATAGGCACACGTGTCTGCAGCATATTTATAATACAAAATATTACGTTTTAATAATCGATTAAAATATTGATTAAGGAACTAATAATTATGTTGTAGTGTATCATGACAGATATCGACTGCATTTTAGACAGTAAAAAACTTGCTTAATTAACCTGTAGATATGGATTTTTTTGCATATTTTTTAAGAACAATAATATGCCTAATATTACCAGTAAGACTATAATAAATTATAACAATTTTCTTTACTGCTTATATTGACAGAACACATAAATCAAGAAGTCGAGAACTTTACCCATATGAAAGAAAATATGACGATAGTAGACTAATATATAGGCAATCAGGTAGAAATGATGATTTTGGACAATAATTATAATTTATACCAACACATGGAAGAAAATAAAACAGTAATTTTAGTGGCGAGTGCAGGGTAGTAAAAATATAAATAAAATAATATAAAGTAATAGCACATGTACAACATGAGAAGAAGTTTTTAATGATCACTTATGGAAGCTAAATAAAGAAGTGAAATTAATGATGACCTACTCTTCTTAATTTCTTGTATTCCAAACAATAAAGTTTAAAACTATAAACATACAGTGATAGTTGACCAACCGTTTAACACGCATGCACATTGTAATTTTTTTAATTGATTTTTTTAATCGTTATGCATTTTATAATGTATACTAAGGTCTAAGAATAATAAGAATGATAATTATATGAAGTGAATGCATAATGTTTTTAAACCAACGTTTTAAATATTATATTTTTAACTTTCTGTACATGATTAAATTATTAATTAAAAAATTATTCATTTAATCTAAAAATAATAATGACACTTATTCCGTTTGGTTTGAAGTATGATCGAGTACGTCATTAAGTCCCTATAATTGATAACAATTAATATTATGATATTAATTAATATTATGATCGGACATAGGTACATAATTTGGTTTTATTATTTTAAAAACAATAGTGCACGATGTTGTCATAAGTATGAAACACGTCAATACATACACGTTTTATAATTTATACAGCATAATATTTATTTTAGTACTTAATTTATATTTTAAATAGTTGTGTATCATCTATATTTATGAACGTATTAATATATAATGTACAGTTTTTGAAATTATTATGATAAATATATTATATCTATATCTATTTTTTTAAATTTAAATATTCATGTTTACAATTAAAGTTGTGTTCTTATAATTTATTCAGTGTATTATATTATTATTTGTATACATTTGATTTGGATACGATTTTATTTGAAACTAAAATTTTTTACCGCCAAACCAGTTTTTTCTCGTCCTACAGGTTCTTATCGTAGTCCAAAGAACTGACACTATAGTAGTTTGTGATGAAGATACGCAAAGAAAACCTTTAAATCAAACGGGCGGTGTTATACTTTATTACTCTCACATTTGTATGGTAAACTCTCCCGATTTTTAAAACTATTAAACTCTCCCGGGTTAACATTACGTTTATCTAAAGGATTTATAATTTTTTTATTATTTACTATAATCTATATATTTGACTTTTATTTTAATTTGTATGTTCATATTATTATTATAAATATTAAATTTAACTTATGATTGTTTTATCTTATTAGTATTTCTACTATAATTATTAATTATAGCTCACAGCTAAAAAGTTAAATTATATTATTTTTTTTTATTATTATTGTTTACTATAATTTATATACATGAAATTTTTAAAATTTGTATGTTCGAATTATATTCAATGTTATAATGATATAATTATTTTAACTGTACAAACGAAGTTATTACAGATTTGAGAGAGATAACATATACCATTCAGGTACTTAGTACTGAAGTAGATTCGGGAGAGTTTACAACTTCTCAACCAAACACATATTATAGTGGTCAAGTACCCTAAATACACCGACGTACGTGAAATCTTCAACAATCCATCTTCGCTACACCAAGCACTTGTATACATAATCAATGTAAATAAATTATGCTTTCGCGCAAGATAATAAGCTTTAGACGGCGATTGTAAAAACTGTAAAAATTGCCACAATTAGATTTGGAGTATTATAACTCGCATATTAATTATATTTAAGCAAACGTATAGTCCAAATAATCATCGATGATTATTGCGGTTTAAAGTCTAACAAATATTAAATAACATAACATTCATAACGGTTTTTCAACTTTATTTTGACTCAAGTATCGTAAAAAGTAACATATAACTACTATACTATAATTTTCGATGTCCAATTATAATTACTGTCGCACGTAGGAAGTTATAATATTATTATGTTTATAAGTCGTCTGCACCCGAATAACAGAAAAACACATAATTCGTGTAAGTACTTCATTAACATTGCAGACGTCTGCAGCAGTACCATCAGCTGTTGATTGTTATATTATATAGTGCACTAAATCCTGAAAATTCGAATGGAATGTTTTATTTTTCAAAGCTTGCGGCGGCGGCGGTTCGATGGACGCTACGTGTGATGAAAAATATGTTGATGTATATTTTAATTTAATAAAGGGAAAAACATCATCGTGGTTGTCGACCACGCTTTTTAATTAGAATCGTATAATAATGGTGACAGTCGTCTATTTTCGGAGGCGAGACATTATTTCCGTAATCGTCTCCCTCGACCGGCGCGTGCGGCGTTTGACCAATATTCGAATATTTTAAACGTAACGACGACGTTTTCCCGTTTCTTCACGAGTACTCTCCGTTTCGGTGTATACAAGAAAACGCGTCCGTGAAATATACACGAGAAACATTCGAGCACGCGCTAACAGCATTAGTTAGTAATAACAGCACCAGTTGTAATAATATTATTATTGTCAATTATATTAATATATGATTGAGAAAACAAAAAAATCAAGTTTAAAAAAAATGTGATGCGTTTCTTCGTACGCGCGCAGTCCGCCATTTGATTGTCACCGCCGTGAGTCATAATAATTAGAACTGGGATTTCGACTAACTTTGCGTTGTTTCCCAAAACTAGAAATGCGATGATCTTTTTATGACATATGTGTTTCGTGTATTTTTGAATCATAAGAAGTTTTTATTTTGCATTTTTTGATAATTTTCTACTTTAAGGTCATTTTTTAGAGTATTTTCGGGGTTTTAAATCATTTAATACTAAATTCCGGTTTTTGTTTAAAAAAATAATTTTGTAATGTATAAATTAAACGAGAATTATTTTTTGTTTCAGAATTAAAGTTCGCGTAGAAGATTTGAAGCCATGCAGTACTGCAAACATTTTTATTAGATTTAATTTCAAAAAATTGTTGGCTTAAAATTTGTTTAAAATAAATGCATAGGCGCATCGTTTTAAACTTTTAAGCATAAAATCATTTTTTTAGTTTTTTTCGGGGTCGTAATATAGGGCGAGGAATATTTACGATCTCGTCTATTATTTTTTCAGTCCGTAACGGTGTCTGCCCCCACCCTTGACAGCGCTGCAAGTCGCGGGACGGCGCTTTTTTTTCACCCCGTTTGCCGCCGCCGCACACGTCGGCCGTCCGCTTTCGCGGGTGTTTACGGCGAGTAATTTCCGGATAACTACGTCGCGCGACACGTGCACAATACGCGCCGCGGAAAGGCGTGCTGGGGTAGGGGGGATTGCGCTCGGCAACACGTGTGTTCGAGTCTTGTTTCCTCCCCCACCCCACTTCACCAGACAATCGAGCTAAACAAATTGAAAATATTGCTCATCGCCAGACGCCTACGCGTGATGTTATAATAATATTATGTATTATTATATATAATATTAAAATATTGTAAATTCGTTATACGGACAACGCGTGTACCACAACTGCGGAGAGCGACTGCCGTATTTGCCTGTTGTATTTGTGATATCGTATTATTGTTATAAATTATTTTGGCCATAATGATGTGTAAGAAGAAGAAAAAAATAATAGACAAAAATCAAGATCGTAAATATTCCTTGTAAAACTTGCATAATAATAATAGGTCCCCATAAATCAAATTAATAAAAAAAAAAACCGAGGACAAATTCAAACTTCCTGTTGTATATCATAATATTATGTCGTATACTATATAAAATAGAAAGCTATTTCAAAAATGTATTTCCCGAGTGACACGATGATACATGTGCACATCTTACTGAAATATTTTAATAATTTTAGGTAGGCATATCATTATAAAATATCCGGTTGATAATAATTCCAACTTCTACACACGCAAAGACGCTGAATCTCGAAATGTGAGATTAAATTACAAATATAAAATATAAATATATAGTATTCAACATATTATTGTGATATATTATTAATTACTGGAACGCTGAATATCTGAATTCGATAATGACACGTCGACATATTATAATAATGCTACTATTATGATAATAATAATATACCAAATTAACGTCTTTTATAAAATCTGCATTAATATATATATATACAAAATAATTCATCAAGAATACCCACCCCTATTAAAATAATGAATTAAATCATAACGAATTAATATACAAATAAGAACTACCCAAAAATTAAGTAATAAAATAAAATTCAATCTTGTATAGTATTTCAGTTATTAAAATATTAATTGTAAGAATAATTATAATAGTCCTTAAAAATGATTTTACAAAAATATTAAATAGATGCGGTGTTATCGGATCTAGTATTTACTATACTTGGAGCATTTTTATAAATTATAAATATTAATAGATTAAAATAAATTACTAACATTTTCAAATTACCATAACTTCCAAACCCATTATCGCGGACCCATTATCCTCTTAGTACACAAGTTAAATTTGGGCTGATAAATTCTAGTTCGTATACCTAGTAATAAAGCATAATATAATATTTAATATGTTTTTTACAAATGACTAAAAAGTAAAAAGCATATTACACGTTACATCTTTGTACTTCTTACTAATTAATATTAATGTTAAATACTTATATAAATATTTATAACAATCATAATATTATGTATTTACAACATTGACCCACATTTTTTCGAGCAATGGAGTTGTGGAGTGGAAACAGTGCAGCGGGGAACATTAATTATAATATAAATCATAACTGATAATAATAATAATAATAAAATATTATAGTTTAAGTAATAGGTACGTACTATAATAATATAATACCATAAAATATTCATATCGGTACATCAATACAGGCTGCAGGAGGCATAACGTGAGAATACGCATATACAATACATATTTATAGGAAACGTTCTCGTATAATACTAAGTATCTAGTAGTTATAATTAATATCGACATTTGTAGGCATTTTTATATTTTAATTGGTAGTTCAAAAAAATAGCTAGTTTATACCAACATTTGTAACATAACCTATGACGATTTTGTATAAAATTTTTATTTTACATAATATAATATTATTGCATATTTTAGACATTTTTGTATTTTTAAGGCATAATATTTCGGATTTTGTACAGTTTTTAATACATATTTTGTATATACTAATTATTTGAAATTGAATACAGAAATTGAACCACAAAAAACGCTGTTTCAATAGACAAAGTTTAAAGATTAATTTCTAAAGATCAAGTTAAAACATATTTAACTTTTATCCATTCAAATTTATATTATGGATTCTTGACGAATTCCATAACATCTTTAGAAAGCCAGAATGTTTTACTTTGCCGACTCAATTAAACTAATAGAAACTGCATAAAGTCAGAGGTATAAATGCAAAAAATATATTTTATTTTGTAGCTAATATAGATAGGTAATTAGTATATACAATATGATATCAATCTTGTTTTCAAAAATCATCAAGTTTTAAAATCAAAATGTACACATTTGATCGCACGTTTATTATACATAAATACCCATAAAATATTGTTAATGAACTTGGAGTCTTGAAAACTTTGAAAACGTATAAAAACATTTACCAACGATTTTTGGTATTAGCAGTGCTGCATATTTAGAATTTAGATTGTATCAAAAGGTTTAACACGTGCACCAATAAACGAACTCTACATTCACTATTTGTAAACAAACATAGTCGTGTTGTTTCTATACCACCCGCTGGAACTCGGATTATTTGATCGATGTATATTTCTTCAAATTTCTTTGAATTTTTTTGTTATTGTTTCCCCTATTCAGTTATTTATGGGTTTGAAAAAACAATATTATTGTTTATTGCGAGGTCGAATTCATATTATTTTCCGTACCCAAATCTATCATAAAAGATTATTTTGAAATTTATCACATTTAGTAGGACAACTTTTAAACAATAAATATAAAACTATATATACAATGCTCCGCAGTTCACGATAGAATCAAGTCAATATCTATTGTCTAATGACAGGTATGCTCAAAATACATTACACCTATTTTTGGTATGATGCACGCATAAATCATTCAAATTTATCATTTACCTATACGTTATAATGTTATATAATAATCCTAACTTCAAGCTAACATATTCAAATACAAACACACACACACAGACATCACTAAGGAGGTATATCGAGGGGTACTAATTCTATATTAAAAAAAAAAATTAACTAAATGGAATTAAAGTATGTAAGCAATAAGTATGGCCAAATTACAAATTATAAGGTTGGTATATTTGGTAACTATATAGTAAACATTTGAATTATTTTTAATAAGAATGCAATAAATATAATATAATAATTGTAACGTGTAGTTCTATACAAACTGTAGAGATTTTATTCAAATTTTAAAATTGTTTGACAATATTGTAATGGCATATATATGAAACTAGCTGTATTAGATGATATCAAGTGTAAAGTATAGGATTACGGATATTAGCGAGTAAAACAAATAAACCGAATGAAAATTTTTTGTAGGTAATTATTTTTTATAACCCCAGAATTATTACTATAGTGACGCCCATACATATACACTCATCAATTCCTTAAAGTATTTATTCTTGAGATTCGATAAAATTAACAGGTATACCTTTTCGTATCCTTAAGGTTATACATGATCCGTATAGTATTTATACTTTTAAAACTATTAAACTACAGTAACAAAAAAAAAAAAACATTTTAAACATCAAAAACTTAACGTATATTGTTTATTATTAATTTCTATTGTGTAGTCGTATGTATAGAAAGAATACTCAAATTTGATGGTTATCAATATGCCATAATAAATATAATATTATCGAGTAATACACTAATAATATACAATTATCATTATACGACAAATGTATTTAAAGGCTTTAAAAAAGTACCTACATATAACTTTATTTACACGTTATTGAGTTATGACATATACTTATCGACATAATAATATCAACGGTGACGGTGAATGTGTGTGTGTGTGTGTGTGTGTGTGCGTGCGTGCGTGTTTGTGTGTGTGTGTGTGTGTGCGTGCGTGTGTGTTTGTGTGTGTTTGTGTGTGTGTGTGTGTATGTGTGTGTGTGTATGTGTTTGTGTTTACAGCGCTCATATTATATACACAGTTGTTAAAATGGTTAAATGCATATGTATGCTTATCGTTATCGGTCGTGTAAGTATTATAGTGAGTTTAAAAAAATAAGAAAAGTTCATAAAATTGTAAGTTTGGTACATTTATACGTTCATGATCGCAGTAAATATCATGAAAAACATGATGTTTTGAAAATCGTACGATTTATTATATATAAGTGTAAAATATTTAAATGACATATCATCCCTGCACCTCCCAGAAGAGTTTCACTCTTTTTTCGCCCTTTCGGCACCGAACCCTTTTATGAGACTCGCGTGTCACGTCTATGGTGTATGTTGGGCGTGATAAAACAGAATATATTTTATTACTACCAATAATGTAAACTAGTATCAAATCTTATTGAAAAACGTATATAGGTTTAAAACGCAAACGAATATCTTTGTTGTGTTTAAGAAACTCAGTCACCTTTTTAAAATGTTTTTTTCAATCAACAGTATAGTAATTTGAATAATAAATAGCTTAAGTTTCCTTTTAGACTACGCTTATAGGGGTTTTGGTACACGACGTCCTACACAGACCTATTTTCTAATATTAATAGATAATGATGAATTATCAAAAATTTTAAAATTTGGTTGGTATTTTATAGTTTATTTCAAAATTCCAAATATTAGATTTTGAATGACTGCATAATTGAAGAAGAACAAGGGGGTTAGCACGCTTGATAAATCACTCTGTATATAAATATAATATACATAATATATAGCTGAGTGACAGTATATATAGGTGTACTTGTGGTAGTCGTCGCAGTAAGGTTTTTCAGCTATCTACCGCCCCCATCGTCATCACATATTGCATACTATCATACAACTCTGTCACAATATATAATATAATTTTATAATTAACACACATATATCATAATATGTACATCGGGGTGGCAAAGGCACATATTGCATAATATTACATACACGTTTATAATAAGTTAATATGTAACATTATTATACAAGGTGTAACAGAATGACTTGACAAATACTTGTTTTTTATACAAATACTTACTTTTGTTCTAATAAATATTTGAAAATATTTATATGTATATATTTAATTTATAGACGTTTGCATTATGCAAGTACGGTACACAAATTTTTATTTTGAAATACAAAAAATAAAAAAACTCAAAATTGTATTAAATGTATTATGGAAAAATTTAAAATATTTGAACTTGTAAATCTAATTTTTAGAAACATTTTTATGGTAAAATCGGTTTAGATTACAATTTTTTAAAATATTAATATTTTTTGGAGTAAATTAATTCAAAACGCAATCAATTTTTAAATTTTTTTATGGGGAATTTTCAGAGATAGGTAAATCGTTAACTATTTTTTATCCATATCATTTTTATCATTTTTTCATACGTTTAACTAGTATCAATTTTTCATTTTTCATTTATCAGGTTTTACTGTTACACCCTATATATAATATTATATTATATGTATGTGATTTCGTATGCGATACCCGATAGTTTTTAATTAGACACGTGTACCACGATGCAGGCTTGAGTGGGTAAGGGGAAGTTCAGTGAGAGGATAGTTCTTTCTCTCATCTGGTTTGTTGGTTTTTTAACAATACTATTGAGGTATTAATTGAATATATTAGATGGTGGCTACCCTCTCGCAGTGACGCCACACCACAGAGTGAGTTTAAAGCCTCCCCCCCTGATTTTTTTTTTAATATACTCAAGTTAAATTATTAAAATTAAGTGGTTATTGTGTTAAAGAGAAAAGAAAAATTTTTAAGTCCTCCCCTCCAAAAAAAAAAAATCCCAAGTGCGCTGCTCTCTTATACCGAAAAATCACCCAACAGTAATATAATATACCAACTGGTGATCTATTTAAGTGTCTACACTCATTATTTTGAAAAGTTTTAACTTTTTTTATAATTTGGTACTATAAATTCAAAACAATATTTCTGAAAATAAATTGTATTTTTTTTATTGATACTTATATTTTTTTTAAGTTTTTTACTTTTTTAAATTACACCACACATTTTTTATTTTGTATTCCAAAATACAAAATATTACTTGGAGTAATTTAGTCTATAAAAATCAAATTTTGGACAATTAATTCAGTAGATATAAGTATTTAAAGTTTAGATGAGCTGAGTAGTGCAATACAGGGGTACTCCACAAAATGTTGTTCACTATCTTAACTTTAAATACTTATAACTATTTAACTACTTATCTGAAATTTGATTTTAAAAGATTAAAATACTTTGAAATTTTGAATAATATTCTGCTTGGAATATGGAATTAAAAATATACAATGTCATTCAAAACAGTAAAAACTTAAAAAACTAATAATGAAAAATTATGACTTTTTTGTCATTTGAAATGACATCAAATTATGTAAAAAAATATTCTTAAAAAAGTCAAAACTTTTTGAAATAATGAGTGCAGACACTTAAATGAATCAATAATAAATTATAATATAATATTATTATGTCATGTATAGGTACACAAATACAACGATGTATATTGTATAATAATAAAATATAATTATTTAGGTGCAGCTATTATATATTATTTATACAAATCTGCATGTATCTATATTTTTGTTTTTAACACAGAGTATATTGCCCCTACACATAATCGCGTTACACCCGAGATGATTTTCATCTCGACCATGTTACAAATTGTATTATGCATAGGTATATATACCGAGCCACGTGTCTTTATATCCATCACACGTCTACACCGAGATTTTTGGTAGGTGCAGCTATTTTTATGAATACGGGACTGAAAGTCGTCTGAGGAAAAAGTCAAAATAATGATATGCGGTTGCTACTACAAGTCTACAAGTGTACGACTATATTATATAAAATACCAATAAAACTTTTTTTTGAATATGTTCGTTTGACTTATATCATGCCATGTTCGTTAGTTTATCGTAATAATATTAAATAAATATACTAAATTATTGTTGATTATTATTGAAACAGATTTTCCATAAGCTAGACACATTTATCAACATAATCTACAAATTTACTTGTTATAAATTGTTCACATTAGACAGGTATTGGTACTATGATATAGCTATACAAATAGATACTTATAGGTATACTACAGATAAAATTGTATTTTAACCAATTTTAAAATGTGTTTTCAATAATTTACTAATAATAATAATAATTAATAGAAATATTAATAATTGTACCTACCCTTTTTTAAATTAGTAGTCATGGATTTGTTTTTAAAACTTTTAAACTATTATTTTGCAATTAACTCAACACAAATTGGTGAGTTAAATAAATATTAAAATTGCATGCCAAGCTAAGACAGAAGAATCTGGTTGTGCTTTTTTTTAAAATTTTAATTATTTATATATATATTTGTAATGCTATAAAATTATTTCACTACATAACCGTCTAATCATGCGTATAAATTTTAGTTTTTTTATTATACACGCACTCGTGTGTTTACTACCCATTTTTTAACTCGAGATTTTATATTATCGCGGGCAATTAATTATTATGTGTATTCTATTTTTATTGTACGGTTAATGCATTTTTTTAAATTATAATTATTATACATAATAAAAAAAAACATCAAGGACATAAATCTTTACTAATAATATAGCTTAAGACGAAACGGTTATTTAGCTAACAAGAATCCTAATCACATCGTGTTCTTCGATTGAACCAAGGGTAGAATTTTAACTGCAAAGTACTATGTTACTTTAAATTCCTTTGCGTTGCGTACCGATCGGCCTACAACCCTAAGCAAAATGGTGTTGTGGATATTTTTAGGGTTTATCGACATTCCAAAACCTGTTATAGAAGACACGAAACGATTATTATGAAACGGTAAGGAATTACTTAGAATATTACCCATTATACCTTCATAGCTATAAAACTGCTGCAATCGATTTTATTTTAGTTTATATTTTAAGGATTTAAAATATAATAATAATAATAACAATAATAATAATATTTTATTGCAGTGGCTAGATGGTAAGCGCTTAAATAATCGAATTATTGTTAAAATATTAATAGCTAGATAAATAAATTTGCGAATAATATATGTTGTGAACTCTTATTAATTTTAGGTTTTTAAACATAAGCAAGTTTAAAACACCTTCTATCCTCGCAATCATAGACCTATAATAAACTATAGTATAATTATATATAAAGTATAATTTATAGGTCTATGCCCGCAATGTTCGTCCGTTAGTTTCCTACTGGAAAGTACCAATATATAATTACGGTTATTAATATTAGGATATTAAAATTTATTGTCCGTATATTAGTTATATTGTTGTGCATACAGTTAAAATTGTTTGTATTGAGATATTTAATTGAAATTTTTGATATTAATATAATCACTTATTTTCCGTAGTAACTTAATATCAAGAGTTGTACCTATATGGTTAGATTGTTTTGCAAGTTTGTTTAGAAACTGGGAATTTAGAGAGTGAGTTTTCTTAACTTGTTTGTCTTATTTAATTTCACTTTACACATACAGCAAACAAGAAACGCAAGACAATTCGTTTAAATTTTAAATAAGTCCATACAATCTATATATATATATATATATAAATTCGAATTATATATATAATATGGTATAGTGTATTTTATATTTTGTTAAACGTTATTATTGATCTACCTATTTAGATATCCATTTTCATAAAAGATTGTTCTGTGTAATGGCGTATGTATGTCGTCTAAAACTAAATAGTATTTCTATTATTATTATTTTTTTTTTATGTGCGTGTATGTCTTCGTCTATATATGTGTGTACGTGTGTCAAAGAAACTAAACGGAAGAGTCTCGTTAGATGAAGGAAACTGTGCAAATCGACTGGATCGTGTCGCCCACGATTTCTTTAACTTTTTTTTCGGTCATATCCGCTCTATTTGTAAACGTGTGTACACACAAATTAAAAACTAAAAAGCAATGGGACAGAACAGACACGTTTTTAAAGAAAAAATTGAATTATTGTGTTCTTGTTTAAATCTTGTTTTTTTTTTTATGTTGTAATAATAGTTAAAAAAATCAACTAAACTTAATTGGATACACAACGATATTTATAGTAGGCACCTAATGGTAATGATGTAAAGTTAAAAAACCTTTTATTATTTACCGTTGGGGTGTTCCAAGTATTGTTATTATAATAATGGTAATATTATACTCCAAACAAGAAAATATGCTGTTAACATAATTTTTTTCAAGCCCTTAAAAACTTATAACTACAAGCTCGAATAATTGTTTTTTTTTTTTTAATGTATTGTGTCACAATCATTAGAAACATAGAAACTTGTAATTATAATAGTATACAATTCAGAAATATTATTTTTATTAATTTTTTCGTGGTCTGCAAATAATGCGATTGATAATATTTCATCAAACGGCTTTTTAATCAGTTCCTTCAAAAACCGTTTAATTGTTTTTATTCTTCTAGTAATTTAATGGTCGCCGTTTTTGCGGTGATCAAATACTATATAAGTGCCACCTACACGTGACGTATGGCGAAGAAAAACACCTTTTCTCTGCAGGGCTATTGGGCTGTCAGTCAAAAACAAAGAGTTCCCGTGTTTATTTTAATATTTCCTGCGGTCTTTTGACAATTCGCCAAAGGTCTTTTACCGTTTGTGTGTTCGTTTATTATTGACATTCTGTCATGGCGAGGTTCATAAATGAAAAACGTCTTTTGATTGACAAGCTCTTCGAGCAGTCGAGTTTGGACATATATATATATATGTATTAGACGTTTTAATGATCATCAACTACGTCACTCGGCAATGTGATTAATGGAAGTCTTATTATGCGGCGGCGTATGATTATAAAAAACGGCTTTACACTTTTACGTGTGTTAAACTCAAGCAATTTGTGTCCGGAATAAACGGTATACATGACATGTTTATCAGCTGCAATTATATTATATTAACTGATTTACACAAAAATACTATAACGGTTGTGGTGTGTACATTATATTATAATATTGTATGGACTCATAAGTATTATTATTATCGTGAACTCGCATGACGCAACTATTGGGCAGTAAATCGTAAACGAAAATAAACCGCTATAAAATTAAAATTCTCGTTTACTGCTCGGCACCAGCATAATAATATACCATATAACACCGCGTGTACAAACTATTTACCCATCTCACTGTAGACTACGTTTTTCGGGGGGAGCTACAAAAGCCTAAAATAGGTATATATTATAAAATATGCTATTTTCGTTTTATTATAAAATATTATTATTTTAAAAGTTATGAAACAAACGATATGATCGTAAACCGTACGAGAAACACGATTAAAAAAAATTTCAATAAAAAAAAAACAGTGCTCACGTGTGCTCAGTCCTGCTTTGGTCTTATCGTCAACTATATAAAATGCGAGTTTATAATTTAGAGCTTCACATTTCGTAAGACGTATAGAACCCTAAAAGACTAATTGGTCGTACCACAGCTAGTTATCGTTCCTATATATATATATATATATATATATATATATATATCATTTTTTTTTTATATATAATATTTTACGACGTGGTTGTTTTGTACGTCCATCTGTATAGTAGGTACGCACAGGAGAATAGTAATAACAATAAAAAAAATAATTTAAAAACAACATTTGACGTGAGGAAACTTTTTTTTTTCCCGCTACGGCTCCGGGTAAACGACCCTCTGTCGGTGGCGCGGTGTTGTCCGAAAAGATGTAGCGGCGGCGGTAAGTCGTTTCCGTTCTGTCCGTCGGGTTTTCGCAGCACGAAACTATATACATACGAAAGTATACACACACAATAATGTATAAAATATTATACAAACAATGAGCGAATCGCATCGGCCGAAACAGCGCTATACCGTATAGGTCACATACACGCGGCGTTACCTGCTGCAGGTAATATATATATATATATATGTATACATGATGCGTATTCAAATCCACCGGGAGAGAGAGAGAAAACAAAATAAATGTGGAGAGAAAAGAAGTCGTATATCATCTATCTGTAAGTACGTTTGCCGCCGCCGACAACCGCTACGTTTTGAATTTTGATAACCGGGTGCACTTCCTGCCATTGTGCCCGTGCCACTGCCACCGACTTACCGTATATTATATTTATGTTTATCACACACACGCGCGCGCGCGCGCGTTTCAAGATTCACGGCCATGTGCCTCTGTCACAGCCGACCGTCGAATCTGGACGACGACATATCCACTTCGCCGCCGCTTGCTGCACAGGGCCCCGCGACTGAATACACAACTATAACGCGCAAGTCGGAAAGGTGTATAACAACACGTACGTCGTAATATTATAGGCATAAACGATATTGTTGTATATATTATAATATGAGATACGCACATAAGCGTGCGGTGACTGCAGCTGCTGGTTTCGGGTTCAGCACGCGAGATCAAACACCCGGAGAAGGGAGGAGCCCTCCCACCCCGTTATAAAAAACATACTTTTTATTTATTCTAGTCGACCCGAAACCGCCAGCACCTCTTTTCATACGAATATATTCTTATTTTTATGTATGTGTCTCATAATACGATAATTATGTATGAAATTAAATATATTGTTCTCACAATATATATATATATTCATTTATAACTATATGGCATATACCCCGGAAAAGGATCAAGAAATTACAAAAGAGCTGTCAGGAGATCTGATACAAAACGTTTATCTTTATCGTGAGTCACAAAAATTTTAAATATAATATAATCGTATGGTTTAAAAAAAAATTATAAACTATAAACGGTTATAAAATTATTGTTACAAGAGTGTTGTAACTTTTAATTAAGAAATTAACTAATGTAATAGCTGGTAGCTTTAAAATAGTATCTACCTTTCTATAAAAGAACAACCTCCCCTTTTGTATCTGCCCGTGAATCTACTCTTATAGTATATATACATATTTATTTAGGAGTTAATAATCGGCTAATAGGGTAACTTTGAGAGAAATTCAATAAGTGATTTTAAATAATACAATATTTAATAACAACAGTTTTCAATCGTAATAATACGCGAACTCCAAAAATAACAGTCGTTACAGTTTTGGTGGCCACGAACTAAACTATGTATCGATGGGGGACTCGTTTTCCAGACGCATTAATTTTAGGTAATTTTGTGACCCTAGTTGGAGGCACGTAAGTGGACGCCAAATGAAACAACAAAGCAGATGGAGTGTCGAGGAACTTGGAAACGTACACAGAACAGTAAATATATACAATATATCTACATTAAGCAATCGTTTAAAACATCCACAATTAGATTAGAAACTTTAATCTCGCCAGACCGATTTTAGGATTATTTTAGACTGATCATCAAAATTATAATGTGAACAATATTTTAGATTTTTTGTTATTCCAAATATAACGTTCATTCTGTCGTTTATAAGGATATTAAATATGATATTTTATACAAAATTAAATATTATAGTATATGACGTGTAGGTACTTACTCATTATAGTAATAAATGTAATAATCATATTATTATTTAATTTATGTATAGTGTATACTGTACATACTTAAAACTAGAGCGGCCTCTATATAATAATTATTGGCATCCACCAAGGACATGACGTGCTGGTCAATGGAGTCTGTTTTTTGGTTTACAAACTGCACTCTCCTGGCCACCCCCTTCCCGCTAAAGTCAAACTCTACACGAATAAATAATTTATATTCGAATGCCGTTGAAAAAATCGTTTTTAAAAATAACAATAATAGCATACATACAGTGTTCAAATTCTGTTCAAATACTTAAACGCGCTTTATCTTGGATATACTTTACTCCCCCGCAGTCTCCGTTATAGTGACTGCAGTCATGGTATAAACCCCTCATAAATGGTTTTGGTATATTTATAGGATCTCCCGATGTTTCGACAACTGATTTGTCGGCACATTGAGGCATCTAAAAAAATGTGGAAAACAATACCGTACCTTGGCCGAATCATTTGATCTAAAAGCTCTAAGAGTATATAAAGATAATAAAATATTTAAATAATAAACGGTGAACCGAAGTGAAGCATGCAGACATAATTGTGACATAATTGAAATGGATAGTCTTGAATTGAATTATTGACTCAACCCGTCAGCCACCGTGTTTATTTTTTATGCGAAAAACAAAATTATTAATTTTTATAAAAACTAATAAAAATTATACTATGCTCAATTGTATTGTAGAAACAATTCAAAATACGAAATTAACGTTTATACAATAATTACAATATTGGGTTTTAGACGAAATTCTTTTGAGTGGGTCAAGAAGAATGTGAGACCTACAAGAGTCGAGTTAAAAAATAAATATGTAATGTGTTTATACTGACTGCTGACTGGTACCATACAGACATACTACATACATATAATATATAATATCACAACGTATATTATTATTATTATTAGTTATTACTATCTGTAAAGCGATTGAAATTGCAAACATACGTCCTAATCTGGCATAAGTCCAATTGGCAAATCTTTACGTGACGTACATACATCAAATAAATATGAATTAATTTATGCAGCTGAAACAAAGCGATGACAAACATTGGTAATATTAAAAGATAGTATAGAATAATTGCGATAATCAGTAATAAAAAATGTGTACTCCTTATTTTTATAATAATATTGATCGATTAATACATAGTAGCTATTTAATTTGAAACCAGTACAAAAATATTAAATATATTAAATATTAAAATATAGGTATGTTTAATTTTAATATGGGACCGTGTGCAATTATTTTTGTTTTATTATTGGTTGTTGCAGATACACTGTACATGTGATGCATAAGAGCTTAAAATATCATATATTATATTACCTATCTATACATATAGTTGTGTAATGTATAATTAAATACACATAAGATATATGAATATATTATATATAAAATATATAAAATAAAGTATAATAAGTCATAAAAACTGGCTAGTGAATACTGATTGTTAAATTAATAAGAATAAAAAAAACAGTGTTACTAACACCAGTGTTATTTTATTCTAATAAATTAATATTATCAATATAAGAGCAAAAACTAAACTTATATAGGTTTAAACAGCACGGGGACCTACATAATTGGACACATTATGAATTGTTCAAATAATCCTCTATTGAGTTAAAATAAATAATTAGTATACGATTTATATACACATAAAATGATTTCCCATGCTGTAATTGATTATAATATTATGTATAAAATAAAGAGTAACATTTTTTTTCTTAAAATTCAAATATGCAATACCTACTTATAATAGTATAATAGTAAATTACAATCAAATAAATAAATGTACCTATACATTTGACTTAACAATGAATAATATTATTACTAACATACAAAAAAACAATATTAAAAAAAGGAAGATGAATCAATCAGTAATTTTATAACTTTATAGTCCTTACTCAACAACAATTGTATTATTTAAAATCTTATAGTATTGTTTACCTCAGCCCACCCCACGAAAAAAATAATACTCACCATCTCCGTTAGTGTTTTTATATTCTAACGTACTGTAATATTATATTAGACAATAAAAATACATATTTTTTAAATTTTATTTTTGTAAATAAGTCATAAAACTAAAAATATTTACATAGTCGTCTCTGTTTATTTGTCAAATATAGCCCGCAGGCGCCTTCGACGACAACGTAAAATGAGTGTTTGATATTATTATTGTGTTCTATACCTAAATAAAGTGTATGCCTATTGCCTATATTACCTATTGTCTGGTATTTTGTTTCGTTAAAATTAATTTACTTTAAAATATTAACAATGAAACAATAAAAAAATAATGTTCGTAGCATGTGCAATCGTAAAAATATGTTAGGGATTTGTATAATGCAATAATGCTGACAAAATACTTAGGATTATCCAAAATGGAATAATTATGCATGAATGAACATAATATTAAAATATAAATAACACAGTATTATATTTTTGATGTTCCTTATTATCAGATACTAAGTTAACTTACTGAAAATTCATTTTACTTCTTAAGTTAGACAAAATATATATATTTTTTTTATTAATTTTTAATCTAAAATGTATACTTATCAGACTCGTGTTATTTGATATAAATATTAAATTTTATGAATATGGAAATATTAAATCTATTACAAATAATTATATGAGACGCAAATTACTTATAAATTACCACCACTCATGGTTTGAAATTCTCAATTATTTCTATGATATATTAAATATAATAAATCAAGTGGGAGTGTAGGACCTAACCTAAAGAATGAAGACTAACTATAATATAATATATACTATAATATAATATTTAAAACTTTTAGGTAGTTACTACTTACCTGGTACCTGCTGTAGTTCACGATTAGTTATAATACTAGTCTATTTTAAAACTTTCTAAGTATATTATATATAATACTATACGCCATACTCTGTGGTGCACACCGTTGTTTATCTCTATATTTTTAAAAACGAATTATTTGTAAAAAAATATATCATCTAAAAATTATTCGAATAAGTATGAAAAAATAAAATAAATACATTTTCAACCGGATATTTGAAGACAGATCAAACTTTTATACGTTTGTAATAAATGTCATAAATACTTATAATGAATATTTAATATTAAATAAATGTATTATTTATTAATTATCAATTACCTAGTATATTGTGTTCATAATTTGTAATTACATTTATCACTTTAATATTCTATAAGTAATTACATTATAGTGTAGTATATAAGTAATATGTATTGTTTTTTTAATATTGTAGAATACAGGTTAGAGGAACCTACACCAAAAAACTTGCTAGAAAATAGTTCAAATAATAGAAAGCCAGCCGATTAAAATTAACTTGACATTAAACAAATTCGTAAAATAAACAAATAAAAATACTGTTATTTTGGCAATGTTGATTGAAACGGAAATGATTTTTTTCTAACTTTGCTTTTGTCTAGCTATTAGGTTCTTTTTTTTTTATAGAATTGAATACGAAAGTACGACTTGTACGCGCACAAACACGCATTCACCACTGTACCAATATACATTTCCTATGTATAATATTGTTTAAAACAAATCTAAAAATATGTGTATTTACTTATACACGGATACGCAGAGTATTAAGTATAAATAAAAACGCCGCTGTAAATAAAATATGAAATAATAACATATCGAATCAAAAATTATTTATCAATAATAATATGATTATTTTTTTTTATATAAAATAATGTCGATAAAAAAAATAATTTATTTGATCAAAAAGTTTAAAAATGTATTACAAGGTTCCTGATAAATTTTTACTATAGCTATTTAAAAATATTTAAGATATCAATTAAGCACGATTTTTTTAAAAAGATTTGAAAGTTCAAAGTTTGACAAATTCGTCAAAATCGTGAAAATTTGATAATTATTTTGTAGTTAAAAATGTATAATATTTCGATTTTTAAAGCTAAGTCTTGAACATTTAAACCAAGGTTCCTTATAAGAAGTTGATACTGTAAACGTTTCGATCATTCCATATAACTAAACAAAAAAAAAAATAATAAAAAATAGAATGCTTTGCTCCAAAGATAATTTCCTCATAAATTTTTATCTAGATACAATTCCCATCGGCCATCTTACATAACTTTATAACTGTATGAGGCAAAAACAGCCTCATTTTATAATAAAAAAGACATGGAGGTGCTAAATAATAATAATACCTACCTCAGTGGCATCCTTTTATATATTTCTAGAGGGATTGAACAAATTAGATTACAATATTATATGAAATACGACCGCTATAACTTAATTGAAAAATGTTAAATAGGTTTGATGAAAGGTTTGAAATGAAGAAGTTTTTTCGAAATCATGGATAAATTTAAGAGTGATTATTTTGTTTTTAGAATTTCTATATTAGGTATAGTATTCGTGTCTATATAATTGAACTAAAATTCTATAAATATTAATCATCGTCGTGACAAAAGTTCTTAGTGCTCACACAATATCGTATTTCCTCCAAATTAAAAAAATTATAGCCATGTTCTTTCACCAACAAGTGGCCCAACGATTGAGCTGTTTTTACAATCAAACAGGGGTAAAAATGCCCTTGCTCCCCCTTAAATGACACCACTGCTCAACACCTATTGACAGCGGTACTCTGCACTTGCCCACCTTTTTTTCGTCTTTTTAAGTGCTAACAGGCTAAATTGATGAAATCGCCTTTAAGGTGGAGGGCAAATGAGTCATGCCTCCCACCCATTTTACATGATATATGTTGTACAAACATTATTAAATTATTTAAATTACGGATTCGACAGTTAGAAGCAAAATCTCATACCCCCACCTCCTCACACACAAAAGATAGATTTATGTGCGAGTGTGAGTATCGTATATTATAATAATATATAATATAATGCGCGCGTATATCCGGCACCATTAATAGATATGTATATTTTTTGTGAGCTCGAGTAACGAATTTATCGTGTTATTTTTGGCGATCAAAGTATATACAATATATCGTCACGTCAACCCGTACAGGTCCAGAAGAACATGAGAAAACACACACACACACACACACACACACACACACACACACCAGAGGGATGGTTATAGCTGAGGTACTATTTAATAATATTATTATGATATTGTATTTTTGAAGCGAAATGGCTGCAGTGTACAGTACCAACGAAAAAAAAACTGCATCACGTATCCCAAACATAATAATAATAATAATAATAATATATTATACGTACATTATCACATAATATTCTTTGAAACAAACTACGTGATACGTGGTGAAATT
>JACXSJ010002596.1:0-41002 GCA_014851325.1 Pentalonia nigronervosa | reverse complement strand
GATTAGATATTAGTCTTTGTATCAGATGTCATATATTGTAACCAAAAAATCTAAAAAATCTAAAAAATATAATTATATAATTTTTTTTTTATAGACATTTCATTTCATATTTTGTTAAAATTCGTCAAAATCACAAAAATTTATAAACTATTTTGTAGTTAAAAAATTATGGGGTACTTGAAACTTTTAAAATAACTATACAATTATATTTTTCATCTACACTCAATGATATTTTAGGATGTAAAGTTTTCGACAAAACTTCATTTAACTTATTGTATTACTAATAAATGATATAAACGTTGTATATGAACTGCCAAATCTGAGTATAAAATTTGCAAATTATTTTGTTAATAATTTATAAAAATCTTATTTTTATATTTATAAGATTTAAAAATTGAATGCTCTTTTTACAAAAAAAAATTTTAATTCTTGTTCATTTCATCTGAGAAAAATTGTCAGCCCCCAATATGTACCGCTCCCCTTAAAACCGGGCCTGCTGGTATAGCAGTTATTTATGTTTTATTGCTATTAGCAGTAATGAAAAAGTGATACTTTAAAGCATGCCCGTGGAACAAATAGGTATTTCCGACAATCTTTCAACGTGTTCAATATTTATTTTATTTCAAATTTGAACTTAAAACGTCTATAAAGAAAACTGTTTTTATACGTTCTTTAGAGTCTTTGGTTATAGTATTTATGAAAAATCTTGTTTTAAATGTTCAATAATTAGTTAAAAAAAAGAAAATTTTTTATGATATCCCAACTAAAATTAATTTGCAAATTTTCGTGATTTTTACGTATTTTATGAAAATTCTAACTTTAGACGCTTATAAAAAAATACTGTGGATTTGCATTCACTTTTTATTTTTTATTTTTACTAACAAATACCTATGAGTAACCTTGTACTTAATTTTCAAGTTTTTGGACAGATTAAAGATTTTATTGAATAAGACTTATTAGTGATTAATATGTTGAATTGTTGAACATATTATAATATTTATTATATTATACTAAGCTATAATTATGGTTTCACTTTTTCCCACCAAACTTTCTATAGCTTATACAGCTAAACCTAATTTATATTTAATTATAAATGTTGTAATTTTTATTGTTAGTCGTCCAGACAGTCGTCTGAGTTGCCCGGGTGATAGGTAAACCGGACCTCAATATTATAGGTACCTATTATAAAGTAATAAAGGTGATAATATTGATGGGCTCAGCCTTAAACGATGTGGCCTTCGATAATTTTATATTTTCAAGTTAGTTGAAATACTGTCGCCGTGAAAAATATTGCCGTCTCTGTAAATAATTGATATTTATAATATATTAAATTATTATGAACTCCAAGCTCGCATTTCTAAAAAAATGTGTATTGTTACGAATAAAATTACAAAAAAAAAAAAACACATTATAATATTGATATTTTTCTAAAGATTAAGACTAGCCAATGACTAGAGCCAAAAACTAACCCCCAACCATGCCTCTGGAGCCACCGCTAAGTAGGTATTAAGTTTGAGCAGACATATTATTATCAATGAATATGCCAACGATACTTTTCGAACAAAACTCAAATCTACGAATCCGACTAGGACGTAACTTACATTATTGATTATTGCGTATATCATTATTTGGAATTTATAGTATATTATGCCTATTGACTATTAATTGACTGTGGATCGCTGGATCCGATCGGTTCAAATATTTTACTCTGAAGTCCCGACTCCCGGCATACGAGTATTCCAATGATTTTAATAGTCGACAAGCATTATTTTCCATGCTGGCCGCTACTCACCGCCTGCCTGTCGTCTGTATTGTGTCACGACGAATCATCATTTTCGAGTTTTGGGACAAGTTAAGTTGTGATATATTTCTGTGGCGGACGGTGGTAGTAATCGTTATTGTAAGCAATGCATAACCAACACGAATAATTGTTATTAATTAATTATAATACAATGTTGATAGTGTTGAATGTGTTTGAATACGTTTATGTATAGTAATATAGGTATATAGTTGACAAAATGTACATTGTTTATAAAAGTGCACATTACCACTACTACTACAGACTATATGAAAGTACTGTTATAGTTATTAACATAGACATAATATAGTATGTCTATGGTTATTAATAATTATATAATTTTATATTTCATAATCTAATCAGTGCTACTACGTCATAATATAATGACAAAGGCGTACAGTGTACACCACACGATAATATATTAGACATATTTCGACTATTTATAATAACATGGATCGTAACTTTTTGACGGTCGGATTTTTCGGACTTCGGTTGGCGCGTGACGCGTGCGCAAAGTGACGTACTGTCATAGACTTGAACCGAATCTAGATGTTTACAACTGTCAACCGTATTGTTGATATCATTCATAACCTAATGGAATAATAATTTATTTATATTATTCAATATTGTTTTCGTAACGTAGCCTAGCTATTATATAGTTAACGCTGATACAGAACGCGTGCATTAGACTTTCCAATTTTTATAATTTTTGTCGATGTCCGTAAGAACTATTAAACAATTGAATGACGTAATTTATTTATAAATATGATATTTAATATGTATTATAGGTAGATAAGTAATAATTAGTGTTTCTATGTTTGTTAACTACAAATATTACTGAACACTGAATATTGATCAGTGTAACTTTTCTTAATTGCAGTGTGAATGTGGTTATTGTTGTTTTTAGCACAAATATTGTCATAAATCGTAAGTATTCCAATACTAATACTATGTACTATATTACTATAGTAACCCAATACATTCATATTTATTAAATAACATATTATGTTTTTTATTGTTTTTTCTTAATTATATTTTAGTGTATGTTTTGTCATACTCATACACATAAATAAAATACTGAAGATTGAAGTTAATTGATGTTTAAGTGTCGTTATTGTTACATTTTCTATGATGTCAGATTCAATTGAAATTGGTGAGATAATTTCTAATTTAAGAGCAACCATTACATCAAATAAAGGTGGTGTACAATTAAATTGTGTTGAATGTAAGTACTAACTATTGACAAATATAATAATTATTATAGAAGGTATATTAATATAAGAGTATACATTTTAATTTAAAATATTAAATAAAAAAAAATAAATATTAAAAAATAAAAAATATTTAAATATTAATTTTTAATATTTAAGTACCTAACTCTGCTTTATTGTATCTACACATTTCAATATCAGTCGTTCAAATTTAAGGTGTTCAAATAACATAATAATAGTAGACAGTATTTTAAAACTATTAAAAATGATTATGTATATGTTAAATTCATTCTAACATATAAAAATAATTGTTAAAAAATATGACAAACTCAAAATGAGCCATTAGCTAACCAATTGAAGCTTACCAAATAATTTTAAATAAAAAAAAGAAAAAATAGATGCATTTTTTACTAAATATCTACTTTATTCAGCGGGCTAATTCCAGAGAAAATTAATTTTTTATTTTCAAATCTTGGGTGATACAATTAATAAATTAATGAATTTTTAATTAGGTGTAAAATATTTTTTTGTGATTTTGATAAATTTTCTTAAAATTTGAACTTTAAATTCTTATAAAAGAATATTTTGACTATGCACTTAAGTTTTAACAATTTACCAGAAATCTAGTATTCAATTTTCAAGCTTATTCAAAAATTAATATTTCATCATACATAGATCAAAAATGTCAAATGTTTAAAGTAGCACAAAAATATATAAGATATTTTAAAAATTATAGCATACCTAAAAAATATTAAAATAAATATTTAGTGAAAATTTAAAATAGGTATCCCAGGTACAAAATAACAAAATTGTATTTGTCAAAAACTGATTGTGTATTAAAATTCCAGTTCTTTTTCAATTATTTAATTCCTCCCAATTGCTTTGACATTTTTATTTTTTTATTTTTAAAGAACCTAGTTTCTCTACTAGAAACCATCAGGAAATTGTAAGATTTTTTCTGCTCCTAAAAGCTAAAGGTAACGTTAGACATTAAAAATTAAACACACGAGAAACCAATAATACATTCAGCATTCCACTCAGAATCTAATTCACAAACTCTTGATGACCGTCCAATTGTATCATATATATAAGATAAAACTTATCTTAATTTGTGGTTTTACTATACCCATATTATATTAATTACTATTAAGTATTTCTGTATACCTATTAATATATTATATATAGAGGTAATATTGTCGACTGTGTTGATTGTCATTAATCATTATAACAGTTTTTAGTTCATAGGAAAACTTAAAATAGTAAATAATAAAAAGTATTTTACTTTAGATTTTCTTCAAAATGCCAACAGGAAATGCCAGTTGTCGAAAAAAAATTTTGAGGGGTATCAATCTCCCCCTAATATTACTAATATCTATAGTCACTAAGGCCATCCATCAACTAAATACCTATTTAAATACTTAGCTTAAAATTATGTAATATTCAATTTGTAATTGGGATGTATTAATTATAAATGCATGAATGATGTATACATATCATATGGCTTTATTAAAAGTAGTTTTAATAATTAACCTTATAAATGTTTTATTTCATCATTATTCAACTTATACCACTTTTTGTTACAAATTTATGAATATTATTTAAATGTAATTTTTACTTTTTTAAACTTGATAGGAAATAAGGTATAATAACAATTTCATCTTCACCTACTTAGATATTATATTTTTTTAAACAATAGTATTCTAAATTATTCCTTGTGATTTCAGCTGATTATTATAATTTAATTGGTGAACCTATACCATATCAAAACTTAGGATACAACTCTTTAGTAGAATTTCTTGAGTTTCTCAAAGTATTCAAAATTCAAAATAAAGGATTCAACAAATTTGTGTTTGTTGTAAGTGATCAAAAGACTCAACACTTAGAAAAATTGATAAAAAATCAAAAAACTAAGGTAGTATAAAAATAATAGTATTATGTATTTTGTTTAAATAGATATATATTTAAAATCCTTTTAAGAACAATACAGTTTCATCAATTATAATTTTCTTGACACTCAAATCCTTTATTATCATTCATTGTTATCATACTGTTTTATTTTTAGTCTCAATTCTAATAATATAATGGTCAATGGATTATTTATACAATTCAAAAAGAATGGTAGATTTTTTTATACCATAATTTAAAATGTCAACAATTGAAATAATATATACTTTGTAAATAATAATTTTGCAAGTAAATTTTATTGATTTTATTTATTTTAGAGTAAACCTTCAAAATCTAAGTTACCTGTGGTACCACATAAAAATTTGAATAGTACTTATAATGGCTATAACAGTTCTATTGTAAGTTTATAACATCTTATAATTTATCATATTTTTAAAAAATTATTTAGATTATTTAAAAATTAAAATATTATTTTTCTATTTAGTTATATGTAATTTATATTTAATACAGAACTAAATAGTATAAATTGTAATTGAAAGGTATTTGTATAAACATAGAGTGATATGTATACAGTGATGGTAGTATCGCGAAACTAAATAAAAAAAAAGTGTAGCAACACAACCGCGTGTATATATATTTTAAACTGAGCATTACCATTTAAATATTTTTGTGTTTTTTATTGAAGCCTACAGGCCAAATGAATGAACCAGATTGTTCAAATAAGGTATCAACGTATCGAGAATTTCATAGGCTATGAAAGCTATTATAGCTATAATAGCTATAGCTATTATTTTCAAAGTCATTAGTTGAATAACATATATCGTTTCAGTTATAAGTAAAATATACTCCATATTTTAGTGGTATTTTTATAATATTTTTGCTGTCGCAATTAACCTTCAGTCGCGTGCCCGCGTTTAAGTTACAAGACAGTACTTCTACAGCTAGACACCCCTCGAAACACACAACACACCATTAAGTAAGGTGTACTCGTGCACACATACATAGCCAGACGTCCGACGTCGCCCGCCTGTATAAACGTATTACGCCCACCACAAAGCATACAGTAGATGACAAAATGTATACTTAAAATTTAGTAATTTGTCACCATGGCCAATCTATGATAGAAGCCTATTATAGTTCAACATCAAAATAAATGGGTAAGATGTAATGGTACATCTACAAATTTTAAGCGCTGGCCTCAAGGGGGCAAAGATGTTTACATTATAGTAATGGAACAAAAATAAAGAAAAGTCGGCAAGTGGGTACCACTCTGCTATACAACAGGTGTCGAGTGGGTCACATTCGTGGATGTGTTAAATTTGTATTCAATGATATAAATCATTATATACGAAAAACGATTCTGGTGCGAAGACGGTCTGTCAATCTACATAACTAAATGTATTTTAAGACATAATTACTATTAAAATAATTAATTTTACTATTAATAATACAATAGGTTGAATTCATTTTTACAGAAAACGTTGCATTTGAAAATTTAATTGAGTGAATAAAATATAATAATATACTTTAAAAGTTTCAAGAACTCATAAAAAATATTTTTAAATTAAAACGAAATAAATAACATTATTCTTCATTTAAATATCTAATTTCGTAAAAATTTGAACTTAAAATGTCTATAAACTACAACCATGTAAATATATTTATTAAATTTTTGGTTACACTATTAAATACTTACGAAAAACCTTGTTTTAAATTTTCAATCCTTAACTATAAAAACTGATAATTTTATACATTTTTAACTACTAAACAAATTGCAAATGTTCGGTGCTGAATTTTGGTCAACATTTGAATTTTAAATACTTATAAAAAATGTGTGCCTAGTATTTTTAATATTTTTGGTCTGTTATAACAACTTATGAGAAATCTTATTTTAAATTTTAAAGCAATTTGACCCAACAATAATCTTTTTATCGATATTTATGGAAAAAAAAAATTTAAAAACCAAAAATGTCTTAGATTTGCATTTAGCTCAAAAGTTGTCAAAATATTTTTAAATTTTTTGGTGTTTAGAAAAATGATAATCTTAACATTTGGTGAACATTAAAAATGTCTGCGGTTATTCCTTTTTGAATAACATCAAAATATGAAAAATATTCCCGGTAAAAACAGATGAATAATGTCCAATGTCTAATTTTAAACGCTCATAAAAATTTTGTTTGACTTTTCAGTAAAATTTTTTTTGTAAAAGGTAGAAAAATTTATGGAAAATTTTGTGTGATGTTTTCAAACCTTAGATTTAAACAGAAAAATGTTTATAAATTTCCTAATAAAAAAAAACTATATATTTTTCTGATTTTTACGTAATTTAACGAAATTTTAACTTTAGACGCTTATAAAAAACTTAGAGATTTACGCTCAATTTATTTAAATTCTGAGCGTCTATAGGAATCTATTAATTCTACTATCATGTGTATTTTTTTTATCGTGTCTATCATCACGTTTTAATACAGTAAAAGTGCTCAGATATTCTTCATCATCGTCTTTTCTGATAAGAAAGTGAATCTAGTTGGTACTTTGAGGAGTGAAAAGTAAAAAATTCCCAATAGTTTTTACATTTCGGAAAAAACAAAAAAAAAATTAGGAAAAACAAAAATTTTTTCGCAAAGCAAATTTTTGAGAAAATTGATTTTAATTTTTAGTTTAATAAAAGATCGTAGATACATGAAATTTTCACTGCATGTTTATACAAACTTTTTTTATTCACCATAATATGTTCACTATATTTTGACTTTTTGAGATATTTATAGGCATAATCAATTTTCTGTTTTTTTTTTTTTTATTATTTTTTATTTTTGTCAATAAAATTTTTTCCATTCAGTCAAAAAACTTAAAAATTTAATACATTATTTTTCATAACTTGTAAGTGAAAATTAAAAAAAAATTAAGTTTTCAACAGTTTTTTTATAAGCGTCTAAAGTTAAAATTCCGACAAATACGTAAAAATCACGAAAATTTGTAGTTTTTTTGATTAGTAAATTTATAAAAAAAATTTCTATATTAATCTAAAATTTTAAAATTTAACACAAAATTCTCTATAAAGTTTTCTAATTTTTAAAAAAAAAAATCTACTGGAAAGTCAAATTAATTTTTTATGAGCGTTTGAAATTAGACAATGGATATTCACCCATTTTCTCTGGGAATGATTTTTTTATATTGATGTAATTCAAAAAAAAAAAATATAATAGACGTTTGAAATTTTCACCGAATGTGGAAATTAATATTTTTTCTACACCAAGAAATATTAAAAATATTTTAACAGTTTTTGAGCTAATTGCAAGCCTAAGAAATTTTCGGTATTTTAAATTTATATATATAATCAATAAAAAAGTTTTTGTTAGGTTAAAATTCTTGAAAATGTAAAAAGTTCCTCATAAATTGTTATAACAGTAGAGCAAAAATATTAAAAATACATAAGCATAATTTTTTTTACAACTATTTAAACTTCAAACTGACCAAAATTCATCATCGAACGTTTACAAATTGTTTCGTAGTTGAACATTTATAAAATGTTTATAGTTATGTTTATTTAGTTTTTATAGGTAAAGATTGAAAATTTAAAACATTTATAAGTATTTAATAGTATAACCAAAAAAAGTTTAAATTTGGACGAAATTAGATATTTAAATGAAGAATAACGATTTTATTTATTTCGTTGTAATTTTAAAATATTTTTCGAGGGTGTTTGAAACTTTTAAAGTTTATTATTATATTTTATACACTTAATTAATTTTTCAAATGCGATGTTTTCTGCAAAAATTAATTTAACCTATTGTATTTTTTATAGTAATAAAATGAATTATTTTAATAGCAATAATATCTTAAAATAAGTACACTTAGTTATGTAGACTGACAAACCATCTTCGCTCAGAATCGTTTTTCATATGCAATGCTTTATATGATCGAATACGAATTCATTAACACATCCATGAAAGTGACCCACTCGACAGCTACCATACAGCAGAGCGGTACCCGCTGTTTTTACACGTTTACAAACTATTGGAAATTTTTGCTTTCGACCCCCAAAGTACTAACTAGATTCACTTTCCTACCAGAAAAAATGCTGATAAAAGAAATCAAAGCACTTTTACTGCCTCAAAACATATAACAGACATAAAAAAAAACATCATTTTAAAATCAATACATTTTTTGCTCCACTCAGAATCTAAAACTAATGATATCCCAACAAAAAAAACACGCGTTAATTCCGTGTGAAAATATGCCGAGAAAAATCATAAAATTTATTATTTTAAAATGTATGATGTATTGTAGAGTCTAAGTAAATGGTTTAATGTGTAAAATATATTTAATAGTTATTAATCCAAATTTAAAAGAAATTAATCCAAATTAAGTTTATTGATAGGAATATTTAGCTTAAAATTTTATAGTTAAGTACTAAATTATGTAGTACTACTAATGCACTATGTAGTATATAGTAAATAATGCAGACCCTGTTAAAATAGATTTATTTTCTGCCAATTAAATTAAATTTGGATTAATTACTATTGAATATATTTTATACATTAGACCTTTTATTTGGATTCTACCTTTTATCACACATTTGAAAATAATTATTATTTTTTTTTCTTAGGGTTTTTTTTACACGGAGTTAACTGAGTGTTTTTGTTGTGATTTATGTCTTTATAAAACAAATAATAGCTATTACTTACTAATTGTATGAATGCATATTTCGATAAAGTATCTACTATAACATTTTTATTTATAATTCATTTTAGGTATTATATGGATAACTTTTACTTAATTATTGTTAGTTGAATGTTATTAATTTTACTTTTCATTAACTATTTTCTTATTTTTATAATTAAGAAAAGTATGTAATTGAAGTTAAATTTTGAATTTTATGATTTATTATTTAAAATGTGTTAATGATTATTTTTAGCAATATAGGTTGAAAAGAAAAAGACAACCGGTCAATAATTTTGAAAAACATGCTGCTGGTGTAAATCCTACCAATAAAAATAATTTTAGATTACCAAAAACCAATAATGTATGTATGATTGATTAAATTTTTTTATTATTTATGATGTATAGTATAGTGTCTATATTATAGACTAAAGTCATTAGACTGCTGAAAAGGGAGGAAACTCTTGTACTGTTAAAATGTGTTACTTGACAGAATAGTTAGTACCTAAATTAAAATATATTAATCATAAGCTTCATAAACCTTTTTGAAGATGTCTAAGCAACAGTTTTTTTTTTTTTGCACATCCTTAATTATTATTTTAATGTTATAATATTGTAATAATAGTGAACAATACAACAATAATCACAATTTAAGATATTAAAATGTGTATACACAATAAATCTATTTCCTGGTTAACGTTTCTAAACAATTAATATCCAGATTATTTTCAAGTTCAAAATGCTCATCTACATTTTTGTCAATTGGTTATGAACTAATCTAAGGCTGTTTAAATTAAAATTATAAATATTTCATAAATCTACTACTTTTGATTATTAAGGCATATAAAAACGTGTAATTCTTAAGAAGTTATGTTAAGGCAATTTTTTAGTTTCTTGTGGTCATTACTCGTATTTGTGTGTGGTATATTATCATTAGTATGTGTTTACTCTCTAACCATCATACATATTATGCACATGCCATTTAATAATTATATTTTATGGTTATAAAATAGCTACATGCCTGATAAAAATGTAAGTACTTCTAAAAGATTTATTTAATAAATATAAAGTTTGAAAGAGTCTAACTTAATTTTATTTTATTATTCTATGAAAAATTATTGCAATCATTAAAAAGAAATTAAAATATTCTTTTTTCATGCTACTTATTAATTGAATGTATTAAAAAATGTAAAATAACAAGTAGATAAAGTTTTTCTGGTACTTATACTTCATAGTATTATACCTAGTATGTTTATCTCATATTTGATACATATAGTTCTTCAAAAAAAATAAGTAAGTAACGCTAATTTAGTAAGGATTTATTAAATTATGGGTATTAATAACAAATTCTATCTCCAGTTAATATTAATGAAATGTTAACAGCTAATTTTTTCTAAATTATAATAAAATTACTCTATAAATATTTAAAATATCATTGGCTATGTATATAATTATGAAATATGTATATAATCATGAAATTAAATAAGGTTTAAAATAATTTATTTCAGCTGTAACTATTAGGTTACTAAATGAAACAATAATTTTATCAATTTTTTTTACTGATCTTTTATAATAGCAATACAAAATTATTTTTTTAGCCTCTAGACTAGGTATGTCAATCACACAACTCATTTTTTTTATGGACTGTGGCTACCAATATTAATGGAAATTTATAAAAAAAATTAAATTATTATAGAATTTTTACATTTTTTATTTTGGGTAACAACTATGTTACAGAGGTATACATTATGTTGTTTTACTGTCTTATCTTTTGATAAACTGTAATCAAATAAGTATTCTTGATAGTTGTATATTCATATAAAATACAGATTATAAAATTAAAATATGAATAATATGTTTTTTTTACACATTTTTATGTGCAGGTTCAATATATTTGGCTCAGTTAATACTTTGACTTTGACATGCCTGCTCTAGACTCGCAGTGGTCCATTTTTTCATATACTAATATTCCCAATAATATTAACATACCTATATCCTAAGAATATAATAATAGGTAGTAAAAAAATTAACTGTTTTGTGATGAATGATGGATACTATCACAATTCATCAACGTGTATATTTAGAACAAATTTTCATTTGCAGTCAAGTTTTATAATTTGACAACAATTTTAGTCTCTACAATTGTATCAATATTTTTTCAACTTTAAATTAATTTTTATTTATTTCAGGAAAATAAAATGTCCAAAGCAAAAGATGAAATAAAAGTATTTGCTCAAAACCGATTACAAAAGTATAAGAAAAAAGATATTAATGCAATTGAGGTTAGTATGACAGAAATACTTTTTTATACTATACATTGAAATATATATTTAAAATAAGAAATTGAAATATTACATGCATGTCCAATTTTTAGTGAGAGATTGTAAAGTAATAAAGTTAAATATTTTGTGATGTTGATTTCTGGAATTAATTGGGGATATTTTGAATTTGAATTAATATATTTTTCACGTGTATGAAATATATATATAAAAAAAAAAATTGACATGATGAAATAGTGAGTAAGTTTATAGTTGATAAAGTTGATAAAATGTCTGAATATATGTGTTCTTCAAAATATTCTTCTTATAGTTACAATAAAATTTCTTACTTCTCTTATAGCTGTGCCATTGCCTTAGAATATGGCCATATATAATTGTTAATTTTTTAATTTGATACCAGTAACATTAATATTAATTATTATTATTATTATTTACTAATTAATTTGTTCTTTTTAGAATAAAGTATTAAAAAGTGAGACTTTATTAGAAGATGTGGAACTATCGGACATTTTCACAAAAAAATGCAATATTCGTGAAACGGTAAACTAATAAATATTAATTAACAAATTTTATAGGTGCAATGAATTTTGAGCTATGCTTTATTTTCGTTAATTATGACATAAAATAATATTTTAATGTTTGTTCTTATAAGTTACCATTATACTAAACATAAGTTTTTATTTATTGGTTTGAGCTTGAAATAGTAATACAAACAATTTTGAGGTGTGCTTAGAAATATTCAATGTGGGGGGAGGGATTGATAAAATATTTTGTTATATACTTGGGAGGTTTTTAGTTTTTTAGTTTATAAAGGGAGAGGCAAATGTTTTTAACAGCCCAATTTACTGAAAAAAACAGTTCACTTTGCTTGTAAAAATGCTTTTCATTTAGCTTTATTTAGAAGTATGTTAAATAAAAAAAAACCATGTGGCTGGCAAAATAAATAAATTAAAATATATTGGTCATTAGGTACCAAGCAATATTGAATTTAGTACTAAGTAGAGTCCGGATTTGTATGTATTTACAAATTTATAATGAGTGTATGCATTTCGATGGGAGTAAGAAATGTGGACGATTTGTGTAACAGATAATATATAGAAAAAAGTTTATTTTATATATAAATGCATATTTTAGAGATGACTGTATATTTGAACATTTTTGCATATTCAAGCATATTTTGTATAAAAATTTATTAAGCCAATTTTATTTTTATTTCACCGTAGAAACCAGTTTATAATTTAATAGTTCATTACGTATTATTGGAAAATAAATGTTATTCTCGTTTGTTATATTTTTGGACAGTTTATATTATAAATTGTTTTAAATTATATCTCGTTTATCGCGACACGGTCATCAGCAACAATGCCTACTGGTTTTATTTTTAGTCTTATATTTTGTAAACACACCGCGTCGTTGTTGTCGGACATATCGCCAGTGAATAGTGCATTAGTGCACTCCGTAAATTTATAAATTACAATTAACATTTCATTACAATTTATAAATTTTAAAATTACGAAAAGTCAAAGCACTGTTCCGACTTCATTAAAAACATAGATTGCTCTTTATAATAAAGATCAAACCATTTTTACCACGGACAGATCTGACTGACAACTCTGTAATATTTTGTCAATTGTGTGACAAAGGAATCGAGTATTGAAAAACATTTCAATTACAACATATTGATACCGCTTTACATAATAGTGCTTTAATACATAGAGCAAATGAAAACAAAAACAATTATTTGTATTGGATGCAAAACCGAAATCTAGTAACTTTTTAATGAGGATCTTTGTTTAGCTTTGATAGTATCCAATATAACTGAGAATAAGCTTCAAATTTCTGAATTCAAAAATTTTTTGGAGAAGTATACAGATAAGCATATTCCTAACGAGAGTATGTTAAGGAAAAATTACCTTGGTCTATGTTATGATAATGTAATTATTGCAATCAGAGAAGTTATTGGAAACTCAATATTTAGATCGCTGTTGATGAAACAATTAATGCAAACTGTTGCTACATAGCAAATTTAATAGTTTGTATTTTAAAGCACGATACACCAAGTCAAACCTATCTTTTAGCATGTAAAGAACTACCTAAAACCAATCATTACAGTATCTCGGTTCATTAATGCAACCTAAAAATATGGCCTGCAAGGGAAAACGAAAACCTACGGTTGTTTTTATCAGACGCAGCAGAATATATGGTCAAAACAGGAGATTCATTAAAAGTCTTTTACCCAAATATCATTCACGTAATATGTGCAGCACATGTGTTAAACAGAGTGGCAGAAAAAGTTAGAGAATTATTCCCTAATGTAAACAAAAGTCACCTTCTCGTATTCAACTTTATAAAGAAATATTACCCGGGTTTGACGTTGCCACCTGAACCAGTTATTACAAGATGGGGTACATGGATAGAAGCAGTTATATTGAATGCAAATAATTATGAAGGTATTAAAACTGTAATAGAAAAACTAGACAATGATTTGTCAGTAAGTGTAGAAAGTTGTAAGAAAATGTTCAATTTACCTACAATAAAAAATGATGTAGCATTTATAAAAATTAATTTTTCTGGACTCGTTTGGCTAATTACAAATTTAGAAGATACTAAATTGACCTTAGTTCAATCATTAGAGATTATGAAAAATATCATTTAAGAACTATTATATATACAGGGTGACAAAGTTTTATTATAAAAACTAAAATATCTCAATTGTATCAAAAAACTTAAATGTTTTAAGTATTGGAACAAATTGGACTAATTATTATATCAGGTAACAATGAAATACAACTACCAAAAAACTTCAACTCTTGCTCTGTAGCCAACATGAAATATGTACTACTGACATCAGTAGTTGTGAAAAGATCATTTAGTCTTTATGACATATACTAAATGATAGAAGGACAAATATGACACCTAAACACATAGAAAAATATATTATTGTTAACTTTTTATAAAAAGTAAAAATCATGTATTGTATCTATTTATCAAAATATTTTTATAAATATTTATTAAAGAAATAGTATAAGAAGATTTAATACATTTTTATTTTTATTTTTTATTATTCTTAATTAAAGTAGGTTTTTGTTTTATTTAATATATTTTTAAATATTTACTATTCTTCAATCAATGTTTTAAGTTAATGTATATAACTAAAAATTAAGTTTATCTAATTTTGTTGAATTATTATTTATAGAAGAAATTAAAAAAATATATTTAAATGCATATATTTTGGGTTATAGTTGAGCATATTTTTGCATATTACTAAAAAAAATAATAAGAGCATATTAGATGCATATTTTAAATTTTTTGATGCATAAATGCATATTATTTTAGACTTTTTGAGTGCATACAAATCCGGACTACTAATAAGTAATAACAGTACTTAATTATCTATATTCTACATTTTATATAAATTGATTATAATTTCATAACATTCTAAGTTTATATTTTATAAATATAATTAAATAGGCAATGCAAATAATTAATATTAAGTTTAATTTATGTTATAAAAATTAATCACTAATTAATTATAAAATGTACAGTTTTGAAATTTTATTTGAATTCTTCATTATATTTATTAAGGCATGTAATATACCAATACAACCTAAACAAATACCTACATATCACAATGAGCAGACTAACTTAGAAATTAATCAGTATACACTTGAAAGCAAATGCAAGAAAATTGTGACTGTGGTAGCTGTGTTCAGTCCTTCAAGCATTTGTGTCACGTTGGAAGATAATAATACTAATGTAAGTTGATTATGAATCAATTGTATTAAATATTAGTAATTATATATGTTTCAATAATGTAAGTTCACAGATTGTGATGTATGCCCATTTTTCTGTATAACTATTAACCAGTAACAACAGATTATTGATTCCTAATTTAAAAGATTCAAGAAGATCATTCTTATTATAATTTGTTTTTATTATAACATTATTTTGAATGGAAAATTTGAAAATCTATAGTAAATTAAATATTAGTCAACTTTTAATTAGTTTCAAACATAAAAACTAACTATGAAATATTTTGAAAGCGAATAGATTTCTTAAAAATAAGTAAAATGTGATATAAAAAACATGTAATATAGTAATATAATATTTCTAAAATTATTGTATACTACTCATATTTTAATATTTTAAATAATACTAATTGGTTTTAGTTTTTTTTTTTAGATTTATATAATTAATATTGACAATTTTGACAATTAAGGGGTTTAAATAAGTTTATATATTTAAAATAGTATCCATTGAAAAATTAAAAATGTTATTTGTAATAAAAATAAAGTAAAGAAAACAAAAAATCTTATATTAAAAAAAAATTAAGAAATGTTCCTTTGAATATCGGCAGTGTGTGTTTTTTTTTAACAAACAAAATGTTTGATATTTTTTAAAATATAAAAATAACCTGCTGAATTGCATAAAAAATAGATTTATTTTATGCTTCGCCAAAATTGAATGGACCAATTATCACGGAACACTAAATCATGTTTTGGCTCACTATTGATTAATTAAATGTTAAGTGATTAACATAACTTCATTAAAATTTTTAGTACTGAATTTTAAAAAATCAATAATCCATAATTTGCAAAATTAAATTTTACATAAGAGTATTGTTAGGTTATATAACACGTTTTAGTAGAAACCCTTATTTTTTTTTTTTATTCACTAACCATTTAAAAGATTCAAAACCATATTAATTGCTACCCTGAATATTATAATTTATATAAATAAATAGAACAGACATTGTTCATAATACATTATTGTACACAAATAATTAATAGTACATATGTTGGACCTGTATTAAGTTCCTTACTAAAATGTTGAACATCTTACTTCTAGCTTTTATTTAATAATATGTCTTATAATGACTATGAAACAATATTATATTACTATTTCATTATTTTTTATTATTCAGAATAGTTTATTAGGATTGCAAATGGAATTTAACAGAATAAAAAAAGGTGTTCAAACCCCAATCAATATTAATCCAGTTATTGGTTACTTTTATGCACTGTATCATCAACAAATGTGGCATAGAATTGTTGTTGAATGTATTGATTTTAGTAACAACTTAATCAAATGTTTTTTTATTGATTCTGGAAAATCAATAATTGTAAATCGAAATCAAATTTATTCATTGGAACCACAGTTGTTTCAGATTTGTGGTCAGGTATTAAAATATTAAATATGATCTTAATGTATTATAATAATAATACTATAATAAAAAAATTATAAAAAAATGTACTAAATTTGGCACATTTGATGAGATAACTTCAAGTACATTTATTTTGTAATAAGTTGAAACTATTACTTACTAACATCCAATTATTAATTTAAATGTTTTTCAGGCAGTGAAAATAATATTAAATAAGTTACAAATATTTGATGAATTTCCATTCTTTAAAGAAATTGTAACTGAAAAACTTTTGGAAACTAAGTGTATTCTGATTCCAAACAGTGTCATTACACAACCCCCTACCGTGACTCTATATGATTTGGAAACTAAGATGAATATAAATGACATAATAGTCAATAGTTTTTTTGGAAAAGTAACACCAAAGATTACTTCTGGAGTAAGTTATTATTTGTGAACATGAAGTCATGAACATATCAAGAATATTGATAGTCCTGTAAACATTGAAGAATGAATTATATACTAACTATTAACAACAACTTGTCCAAATTCCCATATCACAATTAACCTATGAAACAAATTTTTCTTCAACAATTTTGTTATCTATTCCCCTCCTATATATCATATTAAATTATGATTTATTAGTATGTGTGAGTTAGATAAGTTATTCAAAATCAATCAGATAAAAATATAATTATTAAGTGAAAAATAATTCACAATATTTTCTATAATGAAAAGTAAAATTATGAACTTTTACTACAATTATTTCATGGTTTTAAGTTATTTGTTGTACATTAATAAATAACACATTTTAATTTAATTATTTTTCATTTGAATGTTTTTTTTATTTAAATGTTATTAATTTTAAAAAAAATTAAGAAAGTTTTAAAATGTCTTAAGAAAATTAATGCCAGCTAATAAATTTAAAAAAAGACTAAATTGTTCCAGATAATATAGTATGCATTAATATTAATTCTTAGATTTTCTTTTCTTATAGTTATAGTCCTTGTAGGCCAAGTTAAAATTGTTGAGCTTTGTTAAAAATATTGACTTCTTATTATTTTCCTCCTCCTTTCTGTATGCCTTGAACTTATCATCCGTTAATGTATGCAGAAGTGAGGTATACAGAACCTATAAATATAAAAAGCAACTATTAGGAGATGGAGATTTGATAAATAAATATTTGTCAGTATACCTGTTATAAAATAATACAAATATAGTTTAAAATTGTATTTTTAATTTTTTGTTTAGGGTGGAATTGATTCTTCAGATGCTAAATTAATGTCAATTGTAGATGGATATTGTTATTTGCAATTTAATCAAGATTTAATAAAATCTCTAGAAAAACTTTTTTCAACTGATACATTTTTGGGACCTTGTTTAAAAAATCCTAGAGATATTAATTATAAAAATACATATTTAGCTTATTATGAACCAAACATTAAGGGTAGAGTTAAAGTGCATCATTTCATTACTGATAATCAGGTAATTTATTTTACAAATATTATTTTAATTAATATAGTACTTAAGCAAAAGCACAGGCCCTATAGGCACAGGACTAGATCAGTGACATTTTTGGCAGTTAAATTTTATCATTTTATTTTTAGAAAATAAAAAGTTTTTTTGATAAGATGAAATCAAATTTTACTAATTTTTTAAATAGAACATTTCTTAGTTAATTAAATCATTGAAAATGCATCTAATTGTTTGGAAGATAATATTGCAAATTGTATACCTATTAAATTATAATTTTAGGAGGGATAAGGTGAAGAGGTGGCAAATTAGGAAGTACCTATAAGTAAAGAAAACTTATATATGCCGTTCTACACAAAATTTGATGTTTATTTTAATTTTAAAAACTTTAATTTATTATCAATTAATTACTGTTTGATAGATGATTTTTAATTCAAAAAATAATTACTAACTTGTCTAAATTTTATGTGTTAAATAAAATAAATAGAATAACATTTTTATAACATAGGTAATAATTTATATTAGGAAAAATAAAGTAAATATCTAGTTTTAATGTATTATTAATATTTAAATTTTAGGTCAAAGTATTTTTTATTGACTATGGATGTTTCAAGATTGTTGAAGTAGATACTCTAATTGATCTGGTTAGAGTTAATGCCCTTCTCATTCGAATTCCAAGTCAAGTAAGTTAAATTTGTATTTAAGAAAATTCAAAGATGCAATACCCGTGTTGTCTGTGTCTTATAAAAATAGTCTTTGAGCTACATAAGAAATTTGTGTTCAGCCAGACCAATTATGTGTGTCAGCTTTATAAGTACCTAACTGTGTTTGTTATCAGTTTTTCAAGGTATTTCTATTTTTAAATTTTTGTATTTTATTTATCACTTGCTTAAACATTTTAATATTGTAAAAACCAACCTACAAATACAGATTATGTTTTTTACCTTTAAGTTTGATAATATTGGTATATTTACTCTTATATTAGAGTTACACAAAATGTACTGGTGATCATCGTTATTGCTTGTTTATCTGCGCCAAAATATGCATCATTTTCACATTAACATAAAATTTTAGAAATGTATAAAAAATATTAAAAAGTACATAATAAGTGCAAGTTGTACATCACATATTAAAAGAACTTGAAATACCCAAATTCTGGTTGAATTCAATATAACTGTTTTGTTATAATTCGTACCTAAAAGCATATTTATAAAATTAAAAATAAATTGTCTTGTTCAATTTAATTTTTAATAGTAATTATCATATATATACACTATACATATTACAATAAAAATCTATGAGTTGGTTGTGGTTACATCTACTAGTACACAGTAGACTAGTTGTTTAATTTTGTTTTAATATATGTATATATTTTTAAATAGAAATATCTATACAATATTTAAAAACCGAATATTGCAAATGTCAAATTTTAAGCCAACAGTAAGTTAATAATTTGTGCTTTTAGGTTCTCATATTCTCTTTTAGTTTTATTGATAAATATGTTGATGTCCAAATTATATGATAATTTGACATAAAGTAAATGGGTGATGTGCAACCTATGCACAACTCAAGAATTGAATGAGTGCAATTTCTTACAAATGGCCAAAATATACAGTAGTGATGCATAATGTACAGAATAATTTATGAAGTTTAGTTTATTATATTAAATTTGATTACAAAAAAAAAATAAATTAGTTACAAAAAGTTGTAAAGTTATAATGCTGCTATATTCAATAAAACTGATATTATTTATTATTTATAAATACATTATAGAAATAATTATTGTTTTCATTATACATTTGCTTATTTTAATTTTTAGGCTGTTAAAGTAGCATTGCACATGTTTCCTCCTGAAGATGTAACTAGTAGGACACAAGAAGAATTATTTAATATTTTAGGGAACAACACCAATGTATCTGTTTATAAACTTAAAAATTTTATGGGACAAATTCCATGTGTTCAGTTATGGAATATTGCTTATCCTGATACATTTATCAACATTCTTTTATATTCAAGGTTAGTAAAAAAATAGCATTAGTATTTTTTGTTTGTAATAGATATTTATAGCATATTTTACAATTTAGTTAGTGCTACTTATCTCAATTTAATACATATAACATTTTATCATAGAAAATCTAGAACTCAATTTTAAGAACAAATAATTGATATTTTATTTACATTTTTTTTAACTAATGTTATTTTAATTTTACAATAATTTTGATTTATGTTTTAGATTATACAAGTACATGTTGCAGCAATAAAATAATATTTGATGCCAAAAAGAAATAATTTTGAATCTCATTAATAAGATATTTAATATTAATTATAAATTTAGTAATATATTTCATAATGAAGTTGCATATGAAATTATATTATATACCTAATATTTTTACATTTATATCTGAACATACATATAATAAAGAAGAATAATAAAAATGTCTCTTTTTTGTGATAAGTTTAAATTTTAAAAACTTCACTTAAACACTTTAATTAAAATGATCAAAAAGCTTTGCTTGGGTTTGTTTTCTCAATGCTTCAATTTGTTATTGCTTTCAAACAACAATAATAATTCATTGTTGTATAACACAACATGATGATAATATGTTGATAATATTGACCAGTCTTGAATTCTATTATGGCTTTAAATTATAATACATTTATTTTGATATTTAAAATGTTGAAAAATTAATGATAACTATTAGCAAATCAAATGAAAAAAAAAACTAGGAAAGTTTTTTCTACCTATGACAAAAATAAAAAGTATAGCGGGAAGTCACATAAAATTTTGTACGAAGTTCACATTATTTGACATTGGATATTTACTTGTAAAATAATTATATTTCTCAAATAATTTTTTTTATATTATTTTGTTTTAATTTTAAAACAAATAATTGTCTAGTACATTTTCATAAAATGTTTATTTTATCATTTTCTATACATTAAAAAAGTATAATAGTAATATATTTTTTCAAAATATTTATTTCTTTTGAGCTATTTAGACATTTCAAATTGTTTTAATTTTTATTCTAAAAATGTCAAAAAGCTTGAAAATTTAAAACAAAGTGCTCTCAAAATAATGTTTTAGAATTCAATTATTTTTAAGATATATGGGCAAAAATTTTTTTTATAAGCAATTGAAGTTCAAATTTTAATAAAATTTGTTAAAATCAATAACATTTAAAAATTATTTTATAACCAAAAATTTATAAAATGTTCAATTTTTATAAAAATTTGATATAAGGTTATTCATAACTCGTGTTGGACTCAAAACAATCAAAAATATACTAGCAAAAAACTTTTTTACATACATTCTCAGTCCAAATTTGAATAAAATTAGATATTTAAATGAAGAATAATGATTTTATGTTCGTCAAGCTCGCGTGTTTTTGACTTGTGCTTGAGCGTGATAAAAAGTTCGTTTTCTTTAATTGTCAAACAGTACATGCACGCACGCACTATGGATATTGCTTAAAAACGAGCAGTATTATAGCAATCAATTTAAATTAAATACATTCAAATATCCATTATAATGACACTTATTGTACAGTAGAGCGGTACCCACTTGCCAACCTATTTTAAATTGTACGTACAAAAGTACAATAATATTTCACTAAATATAACTGTTCTTTGATTTGAGAGTTGAAAATATAACGCAAACAAATAGCTGACTAATTTTCACCGTGTTTTTATGATGGTACTGCCAAATGCCGAATGAATGCTCGGTAAATTTGTATTGACACCTATATATTGACATAATATTAATCAATTTATCATATACCTACCTTAAATTGTGCTACTAAGTTTAGTAAGCCAGCTTCTTGCATAATCGAATTAGATTCTGAGCGCACTGAGAAATGTATTAATTTTACAATGATGTGTGTTTTTTTTCTTTTTTTGTCTCTCATTATCAGACTTAGGGACTTGTATCTCTAAAATACACACAAATATGCTCCAAAAAATGATTAAATATGCTCTAAATTATACACTCTAAAATGACCGAATATGCACTAAACTATGCCTAAAAATAAATTAGGTTTAACAAATATGTGATAAAATTAAATATTTATTTTATTATTAAAACTTGAATTGAAAATTATTTAATACATTAAATTATTAAAAGGTAATTGGTTTAAATTTTAGTCTTCTTCCGTGTCTTCCGATCCTAAAGTAAAAACAATACAATGTTTAATATTTCAATGTTTTAATTCTTATTAATTTCTTTACCTTAGAAATTGCTCTGCACAATGAAATTTGTCAAAATATGCAAAATAAGCATTTTCTTGCAAAATCTATCAAATATATATAAATATGCACATTCCAATTTTAGATCTGATGTCATAGCACCTAAGAGTCCCCAAGCCTGGTCATCACGTTAAAGTGCATTAAGAGTGTTCTGATTTTTTTCATCAGCATCTTTTCTGATAAGAAAGTGAATCTAGTTGTTACTTTGAGGGGTCAAAAGTAAAAAATTTCTAATAGTTTAAAACATGTCAAGAAAAACAACAACAAAATTAAAGGAGAAACGGGAATTTTTAAGTGAAGCCAATTTTTGACAAAATCGATTTTGTTGTTTTTTGGTGTACCCCAAAAATAATCGTAGACATTTATGAAATTTTCACAAAATATTTATATAAGCAATTTCTATACATAATAGAAGTAAACCAAAAAAAAATTGACTGTAGATACATGACATTTTCACCAAACATTTATAAAACCATTTAATACACAATAAAATTTTCAATATATTTTTACTCTTTTTAAGCTATCTATAAGCATAATCATTTTTCAGTTTTTTTTTTTTTAATGTCGATAAAAATATTTTTAATCGGTCAAAAAACTTGAAAATTTAATACAAGGTTCTTTATATTTTGTTGTAAATGAAAATTAAAAAAAAATTTTTGATTGTAAGTCTCTAATAGTTGTCTAAAGTTGAAATTTTGACAAAATACGTAAAAATCGCGAAAATTTGAAGTTTTTAATTAATAAAATTTTTTTTATTTAAATCTTAAGATTTTTAAAATTCAACACAAAATTCTATATAAGTCTTATCTTTCTAAAAAAGAAAAAGTTTATTGAAAAAACAAATTAATTTTTATGAGCATTTGAAATTAGACATTGGGTATTCATACGTTTTCTCCGGGAACGATTTTCTTATTTTTTATGTATCTAATTCAAAAAGAAATAACTGTAGACATTTGAAATGTTTACGAAATGTTAAGATTATTATTTTCTATACACCAAAAAAATTAAAATTTTTTTTGACAATTTTTGAGTTAATTGTAAGTTTTGGTTTTTTCAAATTTTTTTTCTGTAAATATGAATAAAAAAATTTTGTTTGGTTAAATTTTTTGAAAATTTAATATGAAATTTCTCATTAGTTGTTAAAAATTGATCAAAAATATTACAAAATGCATATGCAAAATTTTTTTTATAAGCTTCTAAAATTCAAATTTTGACCGAAATTCATAAAAAATAAACAGTAGGTTAAACATTTATAAAATGTTCAGTTTTTATAACTAAGGATTGAAAATTTAAAACAATGTTTTTTTGTAAGTAGTTTATAGTGTAACCAAAAAATCAAAAAAATGATTTTTTTTGTTGACATTTTAAGTTCAAATTTGGACGAAATTAGATAGTATTTAAATGAAGAATAACGATTTTATTTATTTCGTTGTAATTTTAAAATATTTTTCGAGAGTGCTTGAAACTTTTAAAGTTTATTATTATATTTTATACACTTAATTAATTTTTCAAATGCGATGTTTTCTGCAAAAATTAATTCAACTTATTGTATTTTTTATAGTAATAAAATGAATTATTTTAATAGCAATAATATCTTAAAATAAGTACACTTAGTTATGTAGGGTGACAAACTATCTTCGCTCAAAATCGTTATTCGTATAATGATTTATATCATTAAATACAAATTTAACATATCCATGAAAGTGACCCACTCGACACCTACCATACAGCAGAGCGGTACTCACTTGCCGACCTTTTTTTTTTTTGTTTTTGATATAACAATAAATCGCAGTCTACTATGTTGTAGAATAGTAGAACTGTGGCCAATCCGGCCCTGAATATTATGAATCTTGAGGGATTTTGTAATATGAAACCAGCTGTGATATTCTATACAAATACATATATTTACATTATAGTTATATAATTTTCTGTGCGTCTTTTTTGATCGTGTAACTTTTGAAAGACTCAAGGTAAAAGTTATATCAATAAATTCCTAGAGCGTTTGCATAAAGCACACCGTATTTTCAGTAAGTAATGGACGCATGGAAAAACTTTGAATCTGAAGGTCATTGATCTTCACTTTTTAAACATATTCAAACATTTCCCACTAAAGAATTAAATGACAAATTTATGATTGTGTCATATATACATATTATATATTACATCTAACGACTAATCAGTGAAAGTATACTTATGTTAACCTATCAACAATATATAAATAATATATAATACACATAGTACCTACATATATTAACTGCATATAAAATTATACCAATACTATAATATAATATATTACACTCCTTAGAACTGTTTTGTCATAGCATAAAATCTAGACATTTTGCTTATTAAACTTATTTTGATACTTGAAATACAATTTTCCTCCACCATAATATTATGTATATATTTTATTTCAATAGTTTATAAACACGATCGTTTTGATTCATTACCCTACATGTTGCTCAAAAATTAAATTTTTGAAAGTGTTTTGATGTTTTAAAATATGACCAATCACAGATAATTCGTTGATAAACAAAAAGTATGCACCGTTTAGCTACTCCACACAGTTCGAACACCTTCAACTACAATAATTACACAGTTGACTTTGTAGATCGCAAGTTTTTACATGTTATGAGTATCAACCCCGTTCAGCTGTTTGATGTGACCATTATACACATAATTACATTCACATTATGTAAATATTTCTTCAGACTTCCAGTGAAGTATTCATTTATCGATGGAGTATATTTTATCCACATTTTCAATACTTTTGTATAATATATAATATGTAATAAATAAATGTAATATAATGTAATATAATAATATAATATTATAATGTAATATATAATATATATATATGTATCTTTTTATTATAAAAGATATATTTTTCTGAAATGTGATTTATTTCCGCTCTCTAGTATGGCGAGTAAAGGAAAGACTAAATTAGTGATTAATTCTAAATATAAAAATAGATGTAGAATTTAGTTGAACCGAAGAGATCTTATAACACTTCAAAACTCAAAAAGTACTATTTTTGTAGCATTAACATGAAAAATGATGGTTATTAAACCAATGATTCTTAAACAATTTTATCAAATATCGAAATATATTAAAGCTGATTCAAACATTGAAAGATCTGATACACTCGAAGTAATTACATTAATCAAGAAGTTCATACGAATTGATATGTAATCATATACCAAAGAATAATTTTAAAATATTGAATATAGCAATGCTCCGTGTAAAAATGCTTTAAGTTAATCTTATATTCTTAAATAATACCACAGATATATACTAATACATAATACTAATACATAATAATGTATTAGTATATATCTGTGAATAATACAATATTTCATAATAAATATCTTATTTTCTATGAAAACATAGATTTAAGTATACTAATCTAAAAATCTTATTAAAATTATAAAAATTCGTTTAATTTTAGATTATAATTTAATTCTACCACTTTCTGTTTTATACTACCTACTTATCATATTGATAAAAACATACATAAAATACATCATATTTTCAATAAAAACATATACGAATTTCTTAATCCTGATTAATTTATAGGTAAACGATTTTAAACGTCGTAATGAATATACATACAAATATCCTAATTTTGAACAAAACATAACTTTGTAGATACAGAAATATTGTTAAAGTATGTGTTTATATCATAATTTCATTAAACACTTATGGACACATTATCATTTCTTAATAAAAATATCTTAATTTCTACAAAATTATGTAATAGTTTCCTAATTTAGATAAAATCTTGTAAAAATAATATTTATATCCAGGTTATCAACTTGTTTAAACATTTAAAATACCAATAATAGTATTATACATAACTAGCTTATAAAGCAAACTATAGGTAGATGATTTCACTTTACAGAATATGATATTAAATTTTCATAATTTGGTCGTCATCATTATAATTAACCATTACAAATGTTGATGGTCAATATTAGTATGTATCTATCCAACCTTATCAAAGTACACATACATTTCTCATTCATCCAGTATTCAACAATTTACAGTAATTTTGTATTTTATAAATTTTTAATCTTTTATTTAAACAAATGTTTTTTTTTTGTTTTTTTTTTTTAACATGATTAGTTCAATTTCAATAAACGCAGCATATACAAGATTACTTTTACATTATATATCTAAATCATGTAGATCTTAAATGGCTTCAACATTTAGAGTGCTCTATTCGAAACCGTTATACGAAAAAGATGTATTTGTTCATTAGATATAAGTTTAAAATATCATACAAATATATAATTATCTTAGTAAAAATATCATAATTTCATTAAAATCATACATCTTTCATATATTTTAGTAAAATATATAAACATTTCATAGGTTCAATATAAATGTAATTAATTATCATAATTTCATGTGTAAAAATTTGCAAGACTAATATAATTTCAAGCAAAACATACACATAACAAATATAAATAAATAGTTATCTATGCTGTAAGTTGCTATTTTTTTTTTTTTAAATAATTATAAATACTATTTTCTTAATGTTAGCTATGTATATTGTACAGGTACTTACACATCAGGCACGGCACTAGAATTTTTTTCCTGTAGAGGCAGAGTGTGGCAAATATTTTTTTTACATGGGCTAAGGTTTTTTCAACAAATACTGAGGTTATTTAAATAAAATATAAATATTTTTGTATCATATAACATAATATAGTTATTAGCTATATAGTACACACGTTTTTATATTATATGCTCTAAAAGACTAAACAGATAATATGTACAAACTTTTGAATAGTTAAAAGTGTTTTAAGAATAATGTCAAATATTTTTATGTACCTTATGCAAGAAAATGTTTAATCACAGACCTTCAACAACTATATTCATAATGATGTACAAAAATGATAATTTCTTTATAACTTTAATATTACATACCTTTGTAAATGAATAATTATATTTCTTTTACTTACTTACATTTCACAAATATAAATTAAAGTAATTGTGTTTATTAATGAACAGATGAATTTGTTTGAATCTCTTTAATGCAATGATTTGGGATACGTTTGTTATTTTCATCCAGTAATTAGTACTCAATACAGGTAATAATAAAAAAATAAAATATTTTTTCTTATTTTATTTTTACAAATTTCAAAACACAATTTATTACTCAATTTTGTAATAGTGACGATTATATTAAATAAGTTAAATATTTTATACAAAATACAAACATTTTATATTTATGCAAAATGGCGAAAAAGCTAGAGGCTCGACATCCATGGTCTGAGACAATTTTGTTACGTGCACTTTGGGTAGAGTACCCTTGGCAATTTTTTTTTTTTTTTTGTACAAGTAAAGTACCTACAAGGATTTGCGCGTGTTTCGAATGATGTTTCCGTGACAAAAGTCAAAGTAGACTGAAAAGACAGGTCTTAGATATAAGAAACAACAGTTATGAAAGTAATAGATTAAATCTCAATTATGAAACATTGCTTACCTAACATAAGAATAAGGTGAATTTAAATATACAAAATATAACATTTTATATTTAAACATTTTGGATACTACTATTTACTATCTAATATTCATAGACAAGTAGGTATATGCGCGAGGTGATCCATTTAACGTAAGACACTCAAGATTATAAAAAAACATTAATAATTTTGAAAATATTTGTTTTACATAATTTTAAGTTATTAAAAAACAATATTTTTGAAAAAGAATAATACATTTTTTTAAACTTTTATCGTTATCATATTTTTAATTTTTTATTTTTTTGAATGAAAACATACATTTTTAATTTCATGTATCCAAACACAAAATTATTTAGAGTATTTTGATCTATAAAAACCAAATTTCAGACAAGTTTTTTATTAGTTATAACTTATGATTATTTAAAGTTTAGATGAGTGGGGTAGTTTACTAACATTTTTCTGGGTATCCTTGCTTTACTCCACTCCGCCTATCTATACTTTAAACACTTATAAATCATCGACTACTCTTTCAAAATTCGATTTGTATGTACGATGTACCGAGTACTTCTAAAAAATATTCTATTTTGAAATAACCGAATAAGGAAATAAAAATGCGTATTGTTATTAAAAAAATAAACGAATTAAAAAATAATAGCAATAGAAATTGTGAAAAAATAGTTGTTTAAAAAAAATTTGTTTATAACCATTTAAAATTATGCTAAAAAATATTTTATAACCATTATAACCATTATATTATTTACAACCATTATTTATAGCCATCTAAAATTATGTTAAAAAATATTTTTAAAAACGTTAAAGTTTTTGAAATAATGAGGATCTTACGTTAAATGAATTACTCAGTTCATTGTCGCTAATTAAGTCATAAATCACACAAGAGAATCACGCTCTACTTTTGACCACTTCGAGTGAATTTAAAACCAGCCTATTAGCATAGAATAGATTTAAAAAAAAAATCTATTTAAATCATTTTATTTAGTCTATCCTGCACTTTCAGTATATTATTAATGTCTGTTGGCGTTTTCGATTTGTTGCACTATTTTCACTCGGTGCATAGTGAGTTCTTATACTCATATTATGAACTCTGTTTCTCCATTACGGGGTCAAATTTTGTTTGTGTACTCGATTTTAGAAAAACTGATGCCGAACTAATGCAACATTCGTTGAGTGGTAAAATTATTTGGTGCACTTAGAATCGTTAAATTTAAAATACTGTATTATGCCATAGGTATTTTAATATTATAAGGCAGTCAGTCCCACTCATCGAGATTCTTAGTTTCAGTACTAAATTTACCTCCAATGTTCCAACAGATCGACTTTCACTATCGATGATCACCGCCCACCGACCCAGCCCATCATTCATTACTTCTTTTTGTTTTAACAAAACGATACTTGATAACAGTAAAATGTAAATATTAAATAGTAAGATATTAACAGAATCTAATTTGTTGTTGGTTTTATCGACATTATTATATTTTATTCGATTCTTACCTATTGGAATTTCTTACACTCATTCCATTTTTTTAGTTTATTTATAATTACATTACAATTTGTTTCATATTCAACGATTTAATTTTTGTTCAACAGCAGTTATGATTAGTTTTGTTTAATTGACAGTAAGTATAAAATATAATATGATAATTTAGCTAGACGCGATTACGGAAAACTATTCAATGATTTTTATAATTTATCTGTTTCTAATAGAATACCATTAAGAAAGTGAGATAGATTTTTGTCATATTCAATAGAGTAGCATAGGCTATAACCACAACTGTATAGGTTATGTGGATATCAATTGACTGTTCCTTAGTAGGTACCTATTGTAATTTGTGTTATACATTAGGTACATACCTTTTATGTTTGGATTTTGGAATAATAAAAACAGTTCCATATTTCTTTGGAGAATGGGAAAATAATTTTTTCATTTGTATATCTATATTTGACATGTTAGTCAACCAGCATTTAGCTTTCATTGATTAAAAAGAACTAACTTACAACAATTAATTGAATTATGAATTCATTATTATTAGATACCGTAAAAAATAATGTTATAAGAATAAAAGTTATTAAACTGCAATTAAAAATAAATTATTAATTCCTAATCATTATTTGTTATACAATAAATACTTATATTAAATAAATTACCAATAATCTATCTACAGATTAAACTGTAAACTATAAATCTCATGACCCCTTTCTGTAGTTATCAATCCATATAACAATTATCATCAATTATAAATATTTAATGATTTAACCACAGATATAGATAATAAACTCGGACCGTCCTTAGGATTTGCAAGGCCTAAAGCAAAAATAATTTTTGATACCAATTTTTCTATATTTTTTTTCAAACGTACCCTAAGGTTAGGTTAGGTAAGTAAAAAACACAACTCAGGGCCTTGGCCCTATTCGTCTACCTCATTGGCCCTTAATAAACTAGATTTATAATAACTATATATTGACAAGTTTGTTGGGCGTTACTGCTTTTTCACCATGTAGGTTGTAAGCTATGGTATTTTTTCAATTTTTATTGTTGCGATCTTCGATCATATACACAGCTATTTAGTATCTTTAATCATGATCATATTCAATATAAATTATGTGGTCTAAGGTTGTGATAATACCACAGATATCTATATTATCATGAACTCAAAAATATTTACAATTATTTTTAATAGTATGTTACAATAACACCATACAGAGCCAGCCACTCACAACCAACATGACATATTTTTCATGTCGGCTATTATCATTAGTTTAAAGCAAAAAAAAGCAATTTTGTTTATTATTTATATCTGTAGAATTAACAATGTAAATAACATGTTATATTATCTCATAAAGGCATATTTTATTTATAAATTAAAAGTATTGCTTTCTCTGAAAAACTTAATTATATTACTGATTAAGATAAAATTAAACCTGTATTAGGATTTAATTATTTTTATAAACTAATCATTCTTGATGATTGTTTTAGCATTTTAAACTATGAATAAGTATAATTTTCAAAGACCTGAAATGGAGATGCCTTTGCAAAGTTCACATTATAACCCTTCCAGGGAAACTCTTGGACGCTATTCTGAATATTCATTACATTCTAGTTACAAAATACGAGCTGGTGATGCAGCATGTAAGTGAATAAGTATTGCATTTTATTTTTACAAGGTTTTAAAAATATATTTTCAGTACATAGATATGAAGGTATACCTAAATCTTGTGTTTGAATTATATCAAAATTAATTTATTTTACAACAGTTTTAATTTTAGATAAAAGATATTAAATTTTGATTCAAATCATACTCTTATTCAGAAATGTATGGTAAAATCAATGATTCATCATTTGATTTATATTTCTGTTTTAGGAAATAGTTTCTTGATTACTTTTTTTATAAAAGTTGATAAAATTATTCAAAAATTAAAATTATTATTATAATTATTATTTGTATTAAATAGTGTCATTATTGTTCACATTTTTGTCTTGGCATCAAGAACTTTTAAGATTTTAAAATTTTTATTTCTATATTCTTGTTTTTTAAATGAAGTATCATTTACTTAGTTATTATTAATTTATAAAACAATAACCCATTATCTTCATAAATCTAATAACTAAGATACTTTATTTTAATAATATTAATTGAGAATTGTATTATATTTATATTTTTTTTTTAGCTACCAACTCAGTGGCATGTACTACACGAATACCATATGCTACTTTAATAGCTGCTCTTTTATGTTGTACTGGTATTGGAATATTTTGTTGTACGATGTATCGTGGTGTAACGCTTAGTGCATTGGTGTTAGACCAAGTGTTTCATCTTTATATTGGCTGGTACATTTTTTTTACTATTTTTATACATAAAGGGGCTAGAATTTAAATAAAAACAATGAAAAATTTGCATATTTAAATATAAGTATGCACTATAAAATCTTAAATACACATTATAATAATTATAATATGAAATTTTATTTATAAAAAATATAAAATAATTTTTTTTTTTTTTTATTGATCTTAAGCCCGACAACTATGGCCATTAGCTGTTTGTAAGTTTTTCTAATAGGTTTTTTTTTTTTTATTGTGGGTTGAGGAACGGTTGGGTTGGAATACGTTTTGTATGTGTGGCAAGAATTTGTTGCTAAAAAACCCGGGTGGTCATCCATCCGGGAATTAGCAACACTGGCCGGTACGTACACTCAGAGCGTTTCCGCAGTTGAGCGTAAGACCGCGCCACACTCTAATTCATATATAAAATAATTATTACATCTGTATAGAATAATTCAAAATACAAATAAGAGTATGTAAAGACTTGTTACTTAAAAAAAAAAAAAAAATATATAGATTTCTTTTTAAATTAAAAAAACAAATTATTGATTTATTTACAAAATATGAGTTAATATGTATAAAATTTTAAAATCATAAAAATGATACAAAATCACTTAAATTTTATAAGATATGGAATAATATTCCATTTATATTATAAATATTTAGATTTGAACTGTGTATTTTATAAAACTAAATTGTTTCAAATTAAGTATTTGTATTTTCATAAGAAAATATACAACTGTTAAAAGTTCCAATCCCTGCTCAAAAATTTTTGCAAATGTAGTGTTCAAAATAATATTTAAGAATAAAAATTTAACTATAATATAATATTTATGATTTTTGTAATTTTATATTTTTAGGCTTGAAACTGTAAAAACTGTTTTAGTTTTGATAGCTGCAGGAATGGGTGCTATAACATTAATGATTATATTTGTTGGATTTCTGGCTACAGGGGCAACACGTCGTCGTATATATAAGGCATGGAGAAATAGAGTTGGTGGTCGTATATCTTGTGCAGTTGTAAGTATTTTGATGTGATTAAAATTTTTATGTTTTGTTTTAAATTTAACATAACAATTTTTTTTTTTAGTTTATGGGTATTATTTACGTACTTCAATTTTTTTGGATTTTTGTATTTGGCTTACTAATAGTTTCGACATTTATATTGACTGTTTTTTGGAAAATGTGTGTAAGCACTCAAGTTCAAGATTATCATCAATGTATTGACTTAACACAATTTAGTAAGTATAAAGCTTCTATTAATACTTGAATGCTACAGTAAAATTTTGTGTTTTAGATTTCCTGTTTCCACAATCGACTCGTATTGAATATTTAAAGATATGTGAAATTCGAGATATAAAGTTATTCTGCAGAGATTTTGTTGAAAAATCAGAATTTATGTTTATGATGGCTACTTTTAGCGTAATTTTGATATTAATAAGCTTGGTAAGAATTATTTTATTAAATTGTATGAATTTCCTGTAAAATAAAGTAGGAACAAACAAAAATCAAGTTTTATAATGATAGGCATATTAAGAAAATTATGTTACTAAAAATGAATCTAACTAGAAAAGATCTTTAAGATCTTTTTCACGAAAGAACAGGATTGATTCGAACATGTTGAATGAGCTCCGGCCAGCTTATTTAGCCATGAAATCCTTTCCACACCGTCAATTATTGCCAAAATTATCCACCTTGTCAGTATCTGGCATACAACAATTCTAAAAATTAACATATCATACATCTATAAAAAAAATTTAGAAATTAGAAGGTTGTAGTTTCATAAAAAAATTGACCATGTAGATACCCATATTTGATATTTTGCCATAAACTAATGCATTTATTTGTTGTATCATGCTAGACATAGGCTAAATATAAAACTGGTAATCTGTGAAGTAAATATTTACTAGTTATAAAGTTAAATTATTAATGTTATTTTATCATTTTAATAACTATAATTCTACTATACTTAATAGGTCCATTATCTGATGTGTTTATCTGCTAATTATGCTCACATCAGAGATCACGAAAAATTTGAAGAACTTCAAGAATTACAACTTTTGCAAGACACTGATTTTGCTACTTCAAAAGAAAGATTTTAATCATTAATTGACTAATTCAAATTTTTAATTGCATAAATCATTCCACGATTGTTAAATATGCTACACTACAGGGTTTCAAAATGTTGACCTACTGTCCAGTTAATCACTCATAATTATTCATTTTAGTTTATAAGCTTAAGATTATGTCTTAGACAAATATTTTAATTTATATTTTTTATAAAGAATTTTTATTTTAATAGCTTATATTTAAAATCATGTATAATTTTAGAAGTATATACTTTTAATTATAACGTTTTATAATTTTAATCTTACTGTACTAAATATTGAAATTATATTTGAAGTATTATTTTTAAATAATATTTAATTTTGTAATAATAATCATACCAAAATTGAATTCTTTAAATTTATTTAAAATTTCAACAACTAAAAAACAGTTTATATTCCTGATTTTGTTTCCTATTTTATTTTTTAACAGACTAAATAATTAAGTCTAACCTCCTTTATATTTTCTGTTAGATTTTATAATTTTCATTTTTTCAATATTTTGTGGTTTTTTGTTCACTATAGTTTTATAATTTTCATAATTATTAAAATGTTTCATTAAAAACTTTTTCTAATTTTATAAATTAGTTTTGTTAAACAATTATTTTAATTATGTTAATGGATGTGTGCTTTAAACATTTAAACATTTATATAATAAGCAAAATATGTATCCAATAAGTGATGACTAATGTCATATATCAAAACACATTATTTTATTATATATTATATTAAATGTAATATTTGCATTTTTATTTTAAATACAACTTTTGTGTATTAATTAGGTAAAAATTATTTTTATATCAATTAATTACATTTTTTTATTTCTTTTTTATTAAATACTACATATAATGTTATAATAATATTTTTTTAATCATTATTTTATTAATCCGGAAATAATTTTGTCTTAAATTATAAAACAATATTTATAAACTATTATATTACTATATTTATAATATTTGTTTGCTTTGTGAAAATGTTGAATACCCCTTTTTTAAGTCATTCAAATTCCTGGTTATCATAATATTATTTATATGGTATCATTCTAATAGTAAAAATTTTCAAGTCTTGGGTTAATTTTTTTTTTAATTCCAAAAATGGGAAACAAGAGTTTCTATTTATGAAAAACATTAATTACAACCTTACAGCTAACAGGTAAAAATTAATACATAATATATATTTATATTGTATTATTAAACATTTGATTTAGGGAAATGAAATAATGAATCAAAAAATTGCCAAATAAGTAGTTAACTATACTCTAGCTCGCGAGAGAACGACCATATTCTGTGCATCCAACTGACGGTCATGAACCAGATTTTCTCCTACCAAAGTTCCATTCTCACTACTTTCACTATAGACAATGCACAGCAACGGACGAGTTTGTGTGGTCCGTTTATGGTTGGATTCTCGTGGGCTGGAGTATAGAATGATTTAAGTTTAAGTACCCTGCATGAGTGTCATACTTACGGAATCTGTTGTAAAAGTTCCATCACAATTTTACTACCCTAAAAATGTACAATTTTACAACTATTTTTTCTATTACAGATTGTCACAAAATTCAAAAATACTATAAGCACAGTCTGAATTAATTTGATACCCTACATGGATGTGTTAATTCTTTTAGGTAACATTGAATTGGTGTATTTTGGCTTGCACTTGATTATAAAGACTAAAGAAGAACGTCATTGTGTGGGTACATTGTAGCCATTCATTGAATTCTCAAAGACTGATTGAATTCAATTGTTTGGATTTTCACTTATAAAGTTACAACAGTAGGTAAACTAATTTAATGAGATCCAACATTATAAAGGAACACTAAACTTAAGAAAGCCATCATCGTAGAAAATGTCTTATCGGTTACATTGAGATAATATTTTCAATTAGTTTCAAACACAAAAGGTACCTAGCGCCTAGCAGTTAATATTTTATATATTATTAAAAGTAAATGTGTGTGTTAACTTTGAGCCTTGTCATCTTTTATCTTGAATACATTATAGGTACTTTTGTAAAGAGTAAAACCAAAATTTAGTATTATTTTTAAATTTAAAAGCTTATAAAAAAATATTTTGATCAAGACTTAGTGTATAGCTTATGATGCAAAATCAAAATTTGATATTTTGATATGTATTTTATTTGTTGAAATAATGAGATGTATACCTAACCTATCTACATTATAATAATAATTTTTAACTGATCTATGATCTAGCAATTTTTTGGATCATTCAGTAAAATTTAAAAATATTCAAATGTATGAACTTCCAGGGCCTTGGTGAGTTGATATGTGTAATATTGTGCATCCTCAATTTTAATATTTCAAGAATGAAATTGAAACTGATGTCTATGTTTAAACTCAAAATAAAACAATATGTGTTTGATGATTTGTTAGTGCATCACCATTATATTGTCACGTCAATGTAATTTTCAATCATGTAATCAAGCAAAATTTTAAAACAATATTTTATATTCTCTTTATAACATTAGACATTTTTGTTAATTTTATTGGTTTTTTATTAATCTTTATTATTTTGTTTACCTGTTATTTATATTTATATTTGAATTATATACAAATTTTTTATTCCACTTTACATATAGTTAATTTATTAGAATTATTGTACTTAAGCTTTACAGGCATTTATATTAATAAATAAATATCTTTAACTTTAAATTACTTATATACAACTGATATTAAAATGATATGTTCTACATGTGATAATACTTTTTCGAATTTCAGTCAGTTGTTGGCCCATTTAAAAGAATATCATTTTTTAAAACCTAGTAGTGATTATGACTTAAAACAATATAATAGTGACATTTCATCAAACTTCATCCAAGGTCCATTATGGAAAGAAAAATCTAAGCTACATGAAAATAAAATAATATTTCCATATTTTTATATTATGATGATTTTGTCATGTATATTATATAGAATTTTAATTTATCTACTTTATCCTACTTACCAGCAAAAGTGGTTAAGACAGGTAACTGGCAATTAACTTAAGTTATTGATTGGACCGTTAAACCATTGTAATTAGTCAACTACAGTTGATTACATCTGTATTTTGAATTCCTAATCGTACTTATATAATATTACTTTTCCATCGGTGGCACGGTAGGTAGAATAGGCAGCTTGGCAAGTAGGTAGCGTGCAGTGCAAGTCGTGTAAAGTCAAAACCTATCAAATCGATAACATTTTTTTGCTTTTATCCCATGGTAATTAAATAAACATTAGTTAATGTTATGATAATATTTATTGATTTTATAAAAATAATATATTAATTCAATAATTGTATTGTTTCAATTTGACAAATAATGTTATTAAAATGTTGATAGAGTTAACAAAAGGTTTTGTTAATATAATAAATAGTTTGTACATTTAAAAACGTTGTGAATATAACATATCATTTGTCGATTTAAGTAAGAAATTTGTTGGCTCTATATTGACAAAAGATTTATTCATTCAACTTCAATATTTGTTATATTTACTGTGGTTTTTCGTTCAGTGATAGTTACTAGTAGTTAGCAGCAACAGTAACGCCTAACGATATAGGTACTAGGTAGACATCTACAATTAAATAAATAAATAATATTTATTTGACACGTTGCATACGCTTATGCAGTGCCGTAACTAGAATTTTTGTGCCCTAGGGCAAAAGATTATTTAGGGGCCACTATCCAGCATCACTGCACCAGGGTTTAAATTAGTCAACAAATTTATTGGAGTCAGTTAGATAAAATTCAACAAACAAACATAACCTTTATTAAAAAGTATTTCATACATGTAAAACATACATTTTAGTAAAGAACAACACTTTTTAAAATCTATCATATTCATTTATTATAAGTAAAAACATATGAAAGAATAAGTTCATTATAATAGAATTAAGTAATACATTTTATAAAAATAATATGATGTTAATATTTTAAACAAATTTCATCTTTCTTGCTTTCAAATTAGAGAAATCTTTAATTAATTTGTCTGTTTTTAATTCTGAAGTCCGCTTTTGTTCTATATTGAGTATAGCAATGTTTGAAAGTCGATTTTGACTACAAGAATTTCTTAAATAATTTTTTATAATTTTTAATTTTGAGAATGACCTTTCAGCCGTTGCTACTGTAACTGGCAGGGTTAAAAATATTGTACAAGCTACTAAAATTTCCGAGTAACTTGTTGCTATATCATTGGTAAGTATAAAATTGGCCATTTCATTTATAGTTGTTAAATTTTTATTTTTTATTAATTCTTTTAATGATAAAATCTGACCAGTAAAATCAGAACTAATGTCATCTTTATACATTTGAATAAAATCATATGACTCCTTTACAATATTATCTTCTCTTAAACATAAGAGATTATTTGGATTAAGAAAATCAAATGTAGTACATACATTGTCCATTGCTTTAAAACGAATATTAAGTTGCATTAAAACAGTATCTATAATAAGATAAAATACTTTAATTTTAAAATTTTCTGTTGTTATAGTTAACCGCCTATCTCCATCGACTTCATCAAAATGTTTTTTTGCATAAATCTGACGAGGTTCAGTATATGTAATGGGTAAGCTCCATCTCAAACACAATGACTTGGCATTATTTACTATATTTTCGTAATTATTTCTCAATTCATTTATTAAATAATAAACATCTTTTAATCTGTCTCGTGCATTTTGTAGATTCATATTTTGTTGTTGTAACATTTTTGAAACACCATGAAGTGGTCGTAATATTTTTTCCCAAACACTCAACATCAACACAAATTGAAAAGATTCCATTTTTTTTTTGTAAAGATTGAGCTTCATTTCGTTCGTCAGACTTCTTACTGATTAAACTTATGTTAATCAATGACTTAAGTACATCAATATATCATTGTTTAAGAGCTGAGATTGATTCGTGTCTGGCTTCCCATCGAGTTGGACATATTTTTTTCAATACTTTCTTTCTAATTTTGCGAGCAAAGTCTTCACTGAAAGCTAAAGTTGCCCACCGAGGAGCGCTAGAACTAAAATAGTTAAAAATAGCTTGAACAGTGGCAAAGAAATTATTTGCTACTTGAGTGCTTTTGGCTGCATCAGAAATAACCAAATTCAAATTATGTGCGCAGCAATGAACAAATGATGCATTTGGTGCCACTGACATGATACGTTTTTGGACTCCACTATTACTGCCACTCATAACAGATACACCATCATATCCTTGTCCATGACAGTTTTTCACGTTTAGACATAAGATTCCAAAATACAACAGATTTTCATAATCAGCAACACCATGTTTTTTTAATTCAAAAAAACCTAAAAAAGATTCTTTTATTTCAATAGATTTTTTATGGTAATCAATCACGACATAACGTAATACAACACTTAATTGATCTTATTTTGTAATGTCTAAAGTAGAATCCATTATAATAGAAAACAATTTTGAATCTTTAATTTCTTTACATAATAAACGACAAAGTTCAACAGCTAATAAATCTATAATTTCGTTTTGAATTTTCCAACTTAAATATTTTGTTTTTAGACTCTCATTATTTAACAATTCATATAAAATTGGATCAAATTCAGACATCAGTTTGACAGTTCTTATAAAATTACCTTCACTATTGGATTTATTTTTTCCACTACCTTCGTTTCCCCTGAGTGCTGTATTACCTTCAGTCAAGTACAAAATTATTTTGATTATTCGGGTTAGTACATTTTTCCAAAAATCTGCTTCTTTGGAAATTTGTTCTTCTGTATGTCTATTTATAATTTTATTTTCTGACCAATGAAGTTGAACACTACTGGCATAAATATGTGTTTGTGATTTTTCATGATCATTAATTTTGTCATTCATGTGATGCCAGTCATTTATCCCTACAATCCAATTGTTTTTAAATCCTTTTTGGCTTCTGTTTGCAAACAACCAACACGTCTCACAATACACACGGTTTAATAAAATAGAATAACAAAGCCATAATCGAGGAATTTGTAAACCTGATTTTGTTGTCATATTGTAATAACTGGCTGAAAATTTTCTTAAAACTCCACTACTATCTGGTGAGTAAGGAAAGTTAATAATAGGTTTGCATGGACCATAACTCATTATACTGTATTTCATATCAATGCTTATAATATCTTCAAAATGTCCACGGTCAGTAGGATATTCAGTTGAAAAATCTAATCCTAAAAAATTAATTTATTTATCATATTCTATTTAAGCTTCAAATAAATTATCAACATTTTCTATCATTTTCATATTATGTGTTTTTCTACAATATTATTTACTGATGTAAAATTTTTCTTTCCAAAACAATCATAAATACCTTGTGTTAGCTTTTTTGAAGGTGGATCTTCTTTATTGCACAGTTCTGATACATTTGCAATTGAAGTAACAGTTTGATTTTCAGAAATAGTTTCACAAGCTATAATAGTTGAATTTTTAATTAGCAATAAATATCACATGGTGACCATCAACTAACACAATATAGTTTAATAAAAAAAAAGTGCCAAAAAAAATAAATATTGTTATAGTTAAGTATAGTCAGTAGGTATAGGCACCTACTATTTATTAATTATTTAATAGTAGAAGGTAGGTAATAAACTAATGAAGTGAAATTATTAAAAATGTATACAAAATGATTATGTATTACTTACTAACCTATGATATCAATTTCTATATTAATTATAGTTTATTAAATACAACCATATAATTACCTTGGGTTGACGTTGACTCAATTTGAGATGAACTATCTTCTAATTCTACAGATTTCGAGTTTGAAATAACAGTTTCAGAAACTGGAGATTGAATAAATGACAAAATACTTTTATTCCCTTTAATAGATTTTTCTTTCTGTTTCAATATTTTTCTTGCTCCACCGGACAATCTAATTTTTTTCAACGGTTGTTGAGAAG
>JACXSJ010002595.1:8349-41096 GCA_014851325.1 Pentalonia nigronervosa | reverse complement strand
TTTATATTTTTGTTGGTTAAAAATTATTTCCAGTTCACTATAATTATTTTTACAACTTAAAAAAGGTCAGCAAATGGGTACTGCTCTGCTGCACGGTAGGAGTCAAGTGGGTCACTGTAATGGATGTGTAAAATTTGAATTCAATGATATAAAATCATTGTATACGAAAAAAGATTCTGAACAAAAACGATCTGTCAGTCTACATTACAAGTATATACAAGTATATTTAATTCCTGAAATGTTCATCATTTTCTATCTGTCCAATAATCGACATATTTAACTCAATTAACATCAATTGGAGATTTGTTCGCAGGTCCACACCGTTACTTTCATTAATGATACAGGCATTTTCTACGGTTATCCCACATTTTTATAAAATCTGCAAGCTGCCTTTATACGACATAAGTTTTGAAGCACTTATCCTCATACCCGTCGCGATGGCTCCACCCATCTTTTTGGGTCACGCCCATAAGAATTTACGTCTAATGCCTTCATGCATAATTAACAATCTATTTAAGCAGTTTATTACTGACAATTTTAAATCGTGTACTCTGGTATTCTGGTCTTTACAGACGGTTCTATCACTCAATTAGGAGCGGCGTTCGCCTATTTCTTCCCTGGACTACACATACAGTCATCCTCCAATATATCTGCCTTCGTCTCTTCCTACACGGCAGAATGTAGGACGATTTTAGAAGCGCTCATCTGCATCAGTTGTCTTTTCCCCGGAGAGTTCCTCATAGTTTCTGATTCTCAAGCCAGCCTTTTAGCTATTATCAACAATCCCTTTCTTTCCAAGTGTTCCCCCATAATTTTAAAAATCCGCGCGTTATTACTACTCCTCGGATCGAGGTCATTTCACATTTCCTTTTTATGGGTCCCAGGTCACATGGGCATTTATGGCAACGAGCACGCTGACTCGTTAGCTGGCCTCGCCACTAATAAATCCCACTCGGGTCCTCAATAGTACCCTTACACTGACCTAATCACTTTACATCGCACATCCATACAGGAATTATGGAAGCTGGAATGGGATAACCTTCCAGAGTTCTAAGCCTGTAGATATAGATCTATATTTAAAAGTATCCGTAGTCAACCTCCGTAGTCAACGTTTCAATCTCTAAAGATTAGTCGTGCTGTTATTATCAAATACACCAGATTACACACCAGACACGGCCTCCTTCCGCATCATTCTTTTAAATTGGGTCTCAACAATTGCACATATTGCCCCCTACTCAACTGCGGTGTGGACTACTGTGATTTCCAACATTTGCTTCTAAATTATCCTGCTATGTCTCTCCAAAGAGCTAAGCTAAGATCCCTCTTTTCCTCTCTTGGCATAAACTTTTCCCTCATTAACACTCTCTCAGCCAATAACACAATCCTAATACTCCACATCATTAAATTTATATTCAAAGCTGGTCTCCGAATTTAATAGTGTGAGCTTTATTAATTTATTCACTCAATACCCATGATGTACAGTTACAATTGTCGAGATATGATAATAACCGTGTTAAAATCTCATTAAATAAAAAAAAAAGTATATTTTATGATGTTATTCTTGTTAATGTTCGTTAATGTTCATTATACTATTAATAATACAGGAGGTTGAATTAATTTTTAAAATAAACATAGCATTTAAAAATGTCATTGTATAAAATATAATATACTTAAAAATGTCAAGCACCCACAAAAATTAGATCAAAATAATTAACATTGTTATTCTTCATTTAAATATTTAATTTTGACCAAATTTGAACTAAAAATGTCTATAAAAATCAATTAAATAAATATATTTTTTAGATTTTTGGTTAAAATATTATCTATTTATGAGAAATTTTGTTTTAAATTTTCATTCCTTAATTATACAAATGGACTATTTTTTATATTTTTAACTACAAAACAATTTGCAAATTTTTGAAATGTCGATGAATTATGAATAAAAAATTAACATTAAATGCTTCTAATAAGAGTGTGCATATTTATTTTTAATAATTTTCAATTGGTTGTAATAAATGTTAAAGCTTTTTTACCTAAACAAAAATTTTTAAATTAATATTTTTAGAAAAAAATGTTAAAGAATGAAAACTTTCTTATGCCATCAACTAACTCAAAAATTGTCAAAATATTTTTAAAATTTTGTGGTGTATAGAAAATAAAAATTTAAACATTTGGTGAAAATTTCAAATTTCTACAGTTATTCCTTTTTGAATTACCTCAAAATAAGAAAATCGTTCCCGAAGAAAATAGGTAAATATCCAAAGTCATATTTCAAATGCTCATAAAAAATTAGTTTGACTTTTTGTTAAACTTTTTTTTTTTTTGTGAAAAGTATAATATTCATGAAGAATTTTGTGTTAAATTTTCAAAACTAAGATAAAAACAGAAATTTTTTATGAGTTCCTAGATCAAAAAAAATTACATATTTTTGTGATTTTATCATATTTTGTCAAAAATATAACTTTAGACACTTCTAAAAAACTATTGTAGATTTACGTTTAACTTTTATTTTCAATTTTCACTAACAATGAGTTATGTGGTACTTTGTATTAAAATTATATTTTTTTTGTTTTAATTAAATATTATCAACAATATAAAAAAAGGTCAGCACGTAGCTAGTGGGTCACTCTAATGGATATGTAAAATTTGAATTCAATGATACGAAAAAAGATTCTGAGCAAAAACTGACTGTCAGCCTACATAACTAAGTGTATTATATGATATTATTGCTATCAAAATAATTAATTTTACTATTAATAATACAGTAAGTTGAATTAATTTTTAAGATAAACATTGCATTTAAAAATGTCATTGTATAAAATACAATAATAAACTTTTAAAGTTCCAAATACCCATAAAAAATATTTTTAAATTAAAAGAAAATAACTAGCACTATAATTGTTCATTTAAAAATCTAATTTCGTCAATAAAAAAAACCATTCTAATATATTTTTTTCATTCTTTAAGTACTGAAAGGTAGAAAATTTAATAAAAAATCTTATATTAAATTTACAAATCTTAGATTTAAATAGAAACATTTTTTATGAATTTCTAAAGAAAAAAAAACTACAAATTTTCATGTTTTTTTTTTTATATATTTTGTTGAAACTTTAATTTTAAATGCTTACAAAAACTTTTAGAGACTTAAGCTAAACTTTTTTTAATTTTCACTTACAATAAATAATGATTTAAGAAAAACTTATTATATTTTTAAATTTTTTGACTGATGGAAAAAAAAAATTATTGACAATAATAAAAATAAAATAAAAAAAAACTGATAATGTACTATGCCTATAGAATATTATATTATATTATAATATATTATATTTTTATTGTATGGAATATTCTTGTATTTTTAAATGAGAATCTCATAATAAAAAATAATTAAAATTGATTAATTCGTAATCCTATTTTATACTTTAACAAAACAATATGTTGTCCCCACAAAAAAAAATTAATTTTTATGTCAAGTGATAATTTGTATGCACTTGTAAATGAAAATTGTAATGACACTATTTAACAATAAAATAGAATAAAAACAAAACGAAAATTCATTATATGGACCTTCTCTCAGACAATTTCTGGTTACATTACCCCTTTATATCGACTACTTATTTAGAATACATGTATATATATTTATATATATATATAATGTACATTTATACAAAAGGTAGGCATTAACATGTTAGTTAATTTTTTGAATTGTTTTACACATTAAAATTGTATATGTTTTATGTCATTCTTCATTATAACTGTAATATTTATAAAAGATTAGGAAAATATATACTTATGACTAAAAATTTAATATTTTTAATTATATAATTCAATTCTAATCTATTACAAGGTTATTACATTGCATTATAGTGTATAGAATTTATAAGAATAATTTGTTGTTTTTAAATAATTTCAATTTTAATGATAATATACAAACTATTTGTTTTAAGGTAGCAGTGAGATATAATTCATAATTTAGACACCATTAATGTCTTCCACTACAATCAAAACAGTTAATTGAAAATAAAAATTTCAACATTAGATTCAAATATATGATAATGATTAAACGTACTACTAATTGTGGAGCAAAAACCTTTGATTTAAATTATGATGTAAGTATTATAAGATTGTTTGAAAAAGCATAATTTCATGCACCTTGTAACTAAAAAAAAAAATGTTTTTATTAATATTAGTACATGCATGTGACGGATATATATTGTTTTTCATATTTAATATTATATTTTTATAATTTTAAAATAAGAATTATTTATTATATATCATATTTAATTCATTATATACAATAATTTGTTTTTTTTTGACCAAAATGTTAAACAAAAAATTTAATTTGAAGTATTTTATGTCATTAGTAGTTCATTAATAGTTTTACACATTAAAATTGTATATGTTTTATGTCATTCTTCTTTATAACTGTAATATTTATAAATGATTAGGAAAATATATACTTAAGACTAATAATTTAATGTTTTTAATTATATAATTCAATTCTAATTTATTATAAGGTTATTATAGTCTTATAGTCCTTTTATCCCCAGAAACTTTATTAGGTCTAACCATTCATTTAGTTGATAATAACGAATCTTTATTAATAAAAATTAGCCAAATTTTATTTGAAGTAGATAGAGCACTAGTTTTAACTGATAGCATATTGAATGACAATATATTAAACCAAACAATGGAGCCTAACATGGGAGACTAACAAACCTTATTAGAACCCAGTAAAATAACACGAAGTTCGTCGATTGGAAATATTTAAATTGTACCACAAAATGCAGAACCTTTATCCGTTTCAGACAACGGTGGACACCATTTTGGATTAGAAGCAGCACTTAAACTTTTAACCTCAACGTTCAGTGGCATAAATCAAGAAGACCTTGAAGTCTTCCTCGAACAATGCGAATTTGCGATCATGTCTTCAAACGATCGTGCGAAACCTAGATTATTATATGGATTCATGATAAGGGTGACAAATAAATCTCGAGCAGCAATTTTATTTTGGACCATTAATAGTTAGAACGATCTCAAGGAGACGTTAAAAATCTCACTGGAGCCTATACGCACGACAACACATTTATATCTATAGTTATACTCAAGGAAACAAAGATCAAAGAATAATCTAAACGGCTTTATGAAGTACCTTACAAGCAGCATAGAGGTAAAACCCCGAACAAAAATCCAAGTACTTTATATTTCCACTGTGGGAAAATGGGTCATTGGGCACGGGATTGCCAATCACAACAAAATACTTCAAACGGTGGAAATTTAGCAAATCATCTACCAAAAGCCACAGTTGACAGGTGTCCCGTAATTTCGACGCGGCAATCTTGACGCACGTCAAATGGACGCAGCCATTTGTACGAACGACAATTGGACACATACGTTATTTCGACGCATGCAATTTGAACGCCACCAATTTTAGGCACAAGTCTAAATTATTTTTATTTATTCTATTTAATTAGAAATATATAGAATAATAAATTAATATAAATAAAAATACAATTAAAAGTAAAAAAACATATAATTTTAAATTTACTATTTATAAAATTTTAAATTATGCGCAATCCCTTGAAGCACTTCTTCGATTGTAAAGTCACTTGCATTTGTACATATTTGAATTAATCTTTTGGATGAGTCTTTGTACTTTTTTTTTTAGTTGGTGCATACCCAGCAATTAATTGTTCTTTTATTACCTTTGTCAAACTTTCATCTCTTTGCAATGCACTTATAAACTTCCATATGACTGGTTTTTTACAATTTATTAATGCCGAAAATGCATTATGCCAGCCCTCAATACTATTATTGGTTCTCGGCAGATCAGATTCAAGACGCTCTGAACAGTTCCATTTTTCGATAGGATATTGCGGTTGTCGACGTCGACCTCTCCTGTCCAAAATTCCGATCCACGTAGTTTCGAAATAGGTGATTAGTGGAGTTAACATATTTTCATTTTCCATATAAAAATCGTTCTCCAACAAAACTTCAAAATAATTAACTACTTTGTCAATAGGTATAAAAGCAAGCGCTATTAATTTTCGAACTTGTTGAATTCCACATTGTTCAACCATCATTTCCAGTGCCATAGGAAGGTATATTAAGAAAACCTTTCATCGTAGGACAAGGAACGATTGTGAATTACCAGACCAATGAGTTAACACTCATGGATCGCTCAAACATAATACTGCAACCACGTACAGAAACTATTGTAGCAGTTTAGGCACCAGACACAGCAGAAGATATACAAATAGTGGTTGACAATCAACAATTAGTAAATACCGTTACATGTGGAAACTGCATCACCACTGTAAAGAATAAATCCGTCTTTATATCACTAATAAATCCGACAGAAAATCCTATTCACATTCGAATCCCTAATCTAGAACAGTTAATTCACGAAGAATATAACGAGGCTTATGTTCATACAACACAAATTCAAAAACAATCAGAAACTCATAAAGGATGTAACAAAATAGCGATTATACGTGGCCCTTCGGACAGATCCTCTTAATGTAGAGGAGAAATCTTCCTTACTGTCTATTTGCAACGACTATTCAGACATATTCTTATTAAATGGTGACAAAATTAGGGCAACTACGACGATTGCACACGAAATCAGGACCTCAGAAGTGGTGCAACCAATAAATGAGAAACCGTATCGTTTGCCACAACATCGGCAGGAAATAACTGACCAGATGGAGACACTAGAAAGGACGGCGTGTTCACTCCCAGTGATTCGCTATGAAATGCCCCTTTTCTAGTCGTATCCAAGAAGCCAGACATAAACGGAAAAGTCAAGTACCGAGTCTGCGTAGATTTCTGAAAATTGAATCATGTAACAGCGGGAGACGCCTTCCCACTACCAAATATAACTGACATATTGGATCAGCTGGGAAAATCAAAGTACTATACGACCCTCGATTTGGTTCAGGGTTAACATCAGATCCCAATGAGTCCTACAGATCGTGAGAAGACAGCCTTTTCAATCGACAAAGGTCATTACGAATTCTCATGCATGCCTTTCGGACTGAAAGGTGCCCCCGGAATCTTCCAACGTTTGATGAACAAGGTACTCATAGGATTAAATGGATTAAAAGCCTTTGTATACCTTGACGACATAATAGTGTATGATAAAGATCTCTCTGACCATTCACAGAAACTCGTCGATATTTTCAATAGGCTTAGACAATACAATTTAACACTTCAACCTTTTAAATGCGAATTTCTCAGAAAGGAAGTAACGTATCTAGGACATCGAATTACAGACCAAGGTGTAAAACTAGATCCTCAAAACGTGGAATGCATTCAGAAATTTCCGGTTCCACAAAACGATAAGGAGATGAAATCTTTTCTTGGATTGTCCGGATATTATCGACGATTCATCTAAAATTATGGCCAAATCGCAAAGCCTTTAACATCATTACTCAAGAAGGATGTCCCGTATAGGTAGAGTGATTTGTGCCAACAATCGTTTGAAACATTAAAAAATTGTTTAACCCAATTTTATCGGAAATTCAGTACCCAGATTTTACAAAACCTTTTAATCTCACCTCAGCCCCAGTAACTATGCTCTAGGCTGTGTACTTTCTCAAGGACAAATAGGTAAAGATTTACCAATAGTATACGCATCGAGAACCCTAAATAAGGCTGAAATAAATTATAACACCACTGAAAAAGAACTTTCAAGTATAGTATGGGGTATAAAGGTATTTCAACCATATGATTTCGGACAAAAATTTAACGTTATAACGGATCATTGCGCACTAGTATGATTCTTCAATCTAAAGGATCCTAGCTCTAGGCTCACGCGTTGGCAACTGAAGCTGGAGGAATATCAATACACGATTCAATACAAACCGGGAGCAAGTAATACTAATGCTGATGCTCTTAGTCGAATTCTTAGAGTTGTCACTAGGTCACAACAAAACACTGACTCAACTAACTCTATTCAAGAAATCGAAAATCAAGTAATACCTTCGAAATCCCCCAATCATTTTCAGAAACTCTACCAGAAATTCCAGAATATTCAAAGCCTTCACACTCACAAGAAACAGACGAGTATAAAAGATTCTTAACAGCTGAACCAAGTTAAAAAAAATCTACGCCGAATGTTCTCGAAATCACAGGAAATATTTTGGATGAAGAATTGAATGCATCTCTAGTAGTATGTGTATCGGCAGATTTTAAGATGACACAAGGATTAACGTTAGCTATGCGAAGAAAATTTTGGAATATCGCTCGACTACGTAATCTGAACAAATCTATTACGGAAATTGCCTCATTAAATACAAAAAATAAATGAGTATTTTATCTTATCACAAAAGAATTTTACTGGCAAAAGCCTACTTACCAAAACATATTTCAAAGTCTCATCAACCTTAAGAAAACATACACAGAACAACAAATCACACATCTGGCATGCCCTTGTTTAGAGTGTGGTCCAGAAGGATTGAAGTGGGAAACCATTCGTTCCATGTTATGTTATATATTCCGGAAGTCTTCTATTACTATAAAGGTGATAATAAAAGAGAAGCTGACCCAAGAGGGACAACTACAAATTCTGAAAGAATTCCACGAAAATCCTTTGGTCGGATACCAAGGCATTACCCGTACTTATCAACGAATATTTCAACAATATCAGTGGAAAGGAATGAGAAGAATGATCAAAGATTACGTCCTATCGTGTACAGTTTGTTAACTTTGCAAGACAACTAACCGAACTATAAAAGAACCCATGGTGGGCACAACCATTGCATCCCGACCTTTTGAAAAAATATACATGGACATCGTTGGTCCATTACCTAAGTCAACTAGCGGAAATACATTTATCACGATGCAAATACCGTGGCACATCACTTCATTACTCAATACGTATGTCTGCATGGATTTCCACAGACACTCGTCACCGATTGTGGAACTGAATTCCTGAGTAAAGTTTTTAAAGAAGTATGTAATCAGCTGAAAATCAAACAGACTTCTACTAGTCCATATCGACCATAGAGCAATGGCTCTTTAGAGACGAGTCACAGAACCTTAGGTGAATGCCTGCGTAGTTTTGCAAATAAAAATCCTCAAAATTGGGACACGCATGTTCCTTTTGCTATGTTTTGCCATAATTCGACAGTCTATTCTGCTACAAATTTCCAACCCTACGAACTAGTATATGGGAACAAACTCACGGTTCCAAACTCATTTACTAGGACCCCAGAATCTCAATACAAATACAATGATTATTGTCACGAATTAAAGAAAAATATGCAAGAAGCTCATCAACTAGCCAAGGCACAACTACAAACTAGCAAGGTTGAATCAAAGAATCGTTACGACCAAACACTAAAATCCCTGAACCTAAACCCTGGTGACAAAGTTATGATGCAAGAAAAGCAAAACAAAGGGAAACTGGCACAGAAATGGCTAGGACCCTATACTGTTATAAGATCTCATTCAGACTCTCCGAATATCACAATACTAAAAACGAATAAATCAGTCAAATTGCATAATAACCTATTTAAGAAATTTCATGAAAGAGATAAAAAAAATGTTTCAGAACCAGCATGATCATTCTACAGCCTACGGAAACTTTAATCAAAAACCTCGAAACGATCGATTTCAACAGACCCTGCATGCAAATATTCAATGTAACATCCTTTGGAAAAAATCAAAGAGTATATTTTGAGTCAAATGGAGATGTTAGATTATTGCATCTCAGCTGGAATTTGGTAACATACCTCGACCTCGATACATTAATTTCAAAATACGTTATGATAATGAAATACTATGAAGCAACTACAGACATTTGTAAGAAAATGACAGAAAATGTTGGAAGTGTGGAAATCTCTAACACATGTGAACTATTCATACAACAGTTTTCTCGAGCAACCTTACCCTATTTAAATGAAATCGACGCAAACCATCATAGTTTGATGTTAGCTATTGGTTATAAATAGACAGAAGAGTACAGAATTCGCTGAGGATTGAGAGATGCCTTTAGACGCGTGGCCAACCTTCTACATGGTATGTGTTCAAAAATCGATATCGAATTCATAACCAACAATATAATAGAGTTAAATAGAACCAAAGCTAGCAGCCTAAATTTAATACCAGAGAAAACAAGGATATCACAAACAAAAACAAACCACACTACACAGTAGACTGAAAAACAACAAGAAAAGCTAGAGGAAAACCTTCGATTTTTACAACAGACAAATAATAGTATTAAAAATCTTAATAAACTAGAATTTAAAACCAGAATATTAGAACAAGTTCTTATATTTGAAGTACTATTGAACAAGTATGCATATGAAACCCAGAATCTCGTAGCCGTATTAAATGCAGCAGTAGACGGAAAAATACATACTATAAAAAATGTATTATGTATGTCTTATGAACTATTTTTTTTATAGTATGTTTACCCCACAGAAACTATACAGAGAATTGTTAGAAATAAAAATGGACATACTCATCGAAAATGCTCTTCCATTGGAAGTTAACACTGAAAGTTTAATAGAGTTTTACAGAATATCCGAAATCACCATAATTCATAAAAATAATTATTTAATATACGTTATGGAAATTTCTTTAATTTCCAGCGATGAGTATACCATGTATCACCCGATATCATTACCGATACGAAACAATGCAAATACCATGATACTAATTGATCCAGAAACAGACTATGTAGGATTTAGCAGAGACAACGAACATTTCCTAACTTTAAGACTAGAGGAATGGGAAAAATGTATACAAGCAACGCCCTACAAAATCTGTAAGGACGTTCAACAAATCGACCACAGTGCAGGATCCGAATTATGTGTTGTCTCACTAATTACAAATTACAAATCAAGCCCAAACAATTGCAAGATCAAGTTCGTATCCCTAAACTCGTCCATCTGGCAAAAATTGTACCAAACTAATTCTTGGATATATTATAGTCGATCTGAGATAGGAACCATAACCTGTCAAAATTCTTCACAATCATCTAAAATCGAGATTGCAGGTGTAGGAAGACTCACCTTATCTCCCCTATTAAAATCCATATAGAAAATTCTATACTATTCACAACCAAACGACCGGTTAAGAATACTCAGTTTGATATTATACCAGAAAATAATAAAAATAACTTACTAAAACTTTTGGAAGAATCTGTTAGGAATGTTTTACCCCAGAACATTACCAACAACATTTTTATTAAAGATTTTAACCATTTAGCAAAAATAGCATCTGACATTAATAAGCTCCCTCACGTTTACTCAGAATCTCTATTAATATTAAGAATCGAATTTTATGTAATAATTATTTATGTATTTTCTATATTTTTCGCTATGTCAATTACCATAATTAATTTATAAATTAAAAATTAATCGTATTAAATCATACAACCCTGAGATACCAGATAGTAAATAAAGTAGTAGTCAGGTTGATATTCACGTATAAAATTTAATTGTATTCAGTAATCTTATTTAATTTGTATAACTTTTTTTTTTGTCTCTCTTACTGCAATGGAACTGACCTCTTCAGAAAATTTCGGAACTTCACAGATACTTAGAATTGGGTAAAACTCGGTGATCATAAACCCCCCGTGTTTCATTTAGTCTAGAGGGTGTTACGAACCTCTATATCATATTATAATAATAATATTTACAATGATATAAAATTTACATGATATTTTTAAGAACACCAGGAATAGTGTGTTATACGACGGCGAGACCGTGGAATCCGCTGACATAGGGATTTTGATTGTGACGCGGAGCGTCGTCGTCCAACACACTATACGGGAGGCCAAGCCAGGCAGTCTTTTAGTTACGTCTGAACCGATACATTGTCAATAGTCATAGTAATAATACAATATATCTTTTATTAATTTATTTTTTTGCTTGCGTTATTTATTTTATTATTGTGTAAAATCATAACAGTCGCATACTAAATTTGATTTTCAACCGGTAGGTCACATACTAAACGAATACTAAATATACATTGTTACCTCTGTTAATTGAAAGTTTAAAGATGTAATTTCGTAAAGATGACATTTTACAGAAACAGGTATACTATCTATTATATTGTATTGAAATTATTGTTTGGAAATTGAAGTATTTTCTTAATTATGTAATTATCTGTTGTTAGTTGTATTTTATTTAAATGCATTATATCATTCTATTTATTTATCCACACGGTGATTGGTAATATCTATGCAAACGAAATATATCTACAACTACATAAAATGGGAAAATCCCGTTTTATCCACATTTGTATTTTGTAATACAATTACTTTTCTTGTTTTCCTTGTCAAATACCTTCTTTTCACCCTATTTTAAATACATTAAACAATAAGTAGTAATAGATTAATAAAATTAACTTAAAAATTATATTTGTATTTCATTGATTTCTCTTTTTATGTCCATAGTTATCATAAATTTGTATTACGATAATGAGAAACTGATATAATTCATATACAAAATACATTTTATATAAACAATAAACTATGCTTGTATTATATACATATAACAATTAGTTTGACAGGAGTATAGGGATCTATTTGCTACTAAAAATATCTATATATATATTACAAATATCCTAGGTACATTAAGTAGATGGATAGATATTTTGAGTTTATAAAACTAATTTATGACTTATATCAAAATTATATTGTATAAACGTAAAAATAGGTAAAAATAAATAATCTTCATGATGTTAAATAGTTTTTAACAGATTTTAAAATAACTGAAACTATTTCTATATATTTTAAGGCAATAATGTATTTGAATCAATTATTTAAGTTTTCAATATTAATTATTAATTATATGAGATATTCAAACAATAAAAAAAATTATTAGATATTAATTTATAAATTCATATATTATTTAAATAGTTAATGTAATTGATTATTTACATTCTGAATCTTAAGTGGCTTCAATATCAACTTCTCATAGAAAGTACTAATGTTTTTTATGCCAACAAATACCTATAGAAATAATTAAATTGATATTTTATAATGTGAGCTTTTTTATACAATATAAACATTATTGTATTGAAATTATTATTTTTGTTTTTATATATATATTATATAATTAATGCTTATTATAAAGTATAAGTCATATCCTGACATATAATTGTTTATATTTAAAATACATATTTCATTGAACAAATAGGTAAAAAAAATTTAACTAAATATTCAATTCTCTTAAATACCACAATTATTATAAAAAACTTTTTAATGTAGTTTATTCTTTTTAAGTATGAATCATATTATCCAGTCACAGTTCTAATCATTAAAGGAGTGTTCATGTTTTAAGTATTCCAATTCACAAGCTGTTGCAAAATAAGTTGGATGACAAGATTTACATTTATAAACGGCCTAAAAACAAGTAAATACAATTTGTTCTTGTAGAATATAATTTCACATTATATTTATTTTTCCCATCTGTTTTCAGGTGGCATGCAGTCTACATTTAATTTTCTACACAAGATTGCAATATTTAATTTATTATTAAACTTAGTATTGTTGTATCATTTTTAGACTTAAAACCTTATTTTAATTATTAAAATTATACCTGTCTAATATTTATTGTTTATATATTCAATATTTGGAAAGTGACGATCGTCAGCACATGCATTATAAGATTAATAATTTTTGTACAATTTAAATATTTATATTAAAATTAGCATTCGTTTTCCTAGTAATATAATTTGTTAACAATTGATACATTTTTTTCAATTTAAAATTATTATGTCTATAATATTTTTGTACTTTTTAAAATATTTTATTGAATTGTACACGTGTGTCAGTGTCACTTTGTCACAAGCTTAATGATGATTTCTAAAATATACAGTATTCAGTATATTCAGTATTACAGATGCAGTTTTTTTTTTCACATTTTTTATTCGGTTTTTATTTCGGTTCTTCTCCGGTTTTTTCCTCGCTCTTTCAATTAGATTTTCCGCGTCTATTTCCTTGCACCCTCTGGTGTTTCTACGGTTTTTCTGCCAAGTTTTAATTCTAAACATTTAATTGTTAGAAATATCAGTTTTTATTGTTAAATTTTTAAATGTGTTTCTATTTTTATCAGCGATTTCTATTATTCATTTTTTTTTCTATATCATTTTTTTATTGTTAGTTTTAGTTGTAGTTAGTAGTAGTTAATTGTAACTATCTAAGAAATTTAGATTCAGACGTAAGAAATTATCAAAGAAATTCAGGCACAGTAGGTAAATAAATTATAAGCTTAAAAATGAGTTTAAAAGATAAATTGAATGAGGTAGTTCATTATATTATAACTGAATATCTAGAATTAAATTTTGATTATTACACAAAATTGTGTTCCCTAAAGATTGACGTACTACAAACTAATTGAAATGCCAGGAATAGAGATTATATAGTTGGAAATCATAGTTACATATTGTCTAGTGCCTGAAATTGTGACTTCTTGGCTGACCTGCTACTATTTGAGATTTTTATACATTGTCTAGGAAAAATTGGTCGTGTAACTTTGTTATAGATAACTGTTTAATAATATATATTTTTATGCTTGGTCTAAGAAACACATGTTTTGTCAGTCAAAATTAATTTTGTTGACGTTAGTATCAGTCACACTTCGAAACTGATATCGCAATTTGTATTTTCGTATTTTTGAACGCATTTCGAATTCAGACGTCTGTGACACAATGAACACTGACGAAATCGTATTGCTGTCTATATTAAGGCGCTCGTTGCCACTGCCACTTTGTCTTCAAAAACACACTTAACGGAAATAATGTTCTTGGCTTGTAGAATGAATCAAATTTGATTTTTTTTTTAACTGATGGAGGGAAATATTTTACAACCCGCATCGAACTTAGTTTTATAATACTTTAATTGCAAACATTTATATATGTCTTAAAAAAAAATACAATATTAAGCGTTTTTTACAAATTATTTTTTATCATTATTTAAAATCAAATAAAAAATCTTAATTCAATACTGGCAGTAAAATATTGTTAATGAATAAAAAAAAAAATTATCTGAAAATATTCAATTGATAATGAGTTATCCGTATTCCCGTGAAGTCATTTGCATCTGTCGAAATTAGTAACTATAAAAAAAAATAATAATTCGTTATTTGTGAAATCTATGACATGTACCCGCGAGTGCATTCGCGTCGTTCATATAACGAGTAGTGGAGGTATTCTGTCACACTAATAATCATTTACAGTACTACACATTCACATGATCGTACGATGCAGAAACAATATGTGGATTAAGTTGCCAATAATTTGCTCCTTAGTAAATAGTTGGCACCGGGAGCCTAAAGCTATGGTTTCCTATAAAAACGGTGCCGTTATCTAGCGGCCGTAATGTAGCGTTAAGTGATGTCACCCATACGTTGTCTATAAATAACATCGGAGTAGGTTTCCTAGAGAACGCTGAGTGTCACCGTAACCTCAAAAAGCGGTACCGTCAGTTGCATGACGGCCGTCATAGCGGTGATAAACAGTAGATCAACGTTTTTTCGCTTGTAGCGGTGTACATATTCAATTAATAAAATGAGTGGAAACGTGATTTGGACGAGCGAAAATGATGAACAATTAATTGATTTTGTCAAAAATCATGAAGCTTTGTACAATATTAAATCCAAAGAGTATAGACAAGCCCAGATGAAGTAAAATTTGTGGTACAAAATTGGAATAACACTTCAAAAATCAGGTGTGTATAGTACTAAAATTAATAATACTAATATAATAATCACAATTAATGTTGCATTGCATAACTATGCTGCCACTCAACAGTCCCTGGACCGTTGAAATAATTTTTGAATATTTCTCGTATTTGAGTGTAATTCATTTGCATTGAAAAGCAAGTGACCGAAAAGATTCTCCTGTGGCCAAATGTCTGAAATAAGAAATTAAATTACAATTTGTGTTTTAGGTTCTGACTGCTGTAAAAGATGGGCCTACGTAAGGGATTATTATATTCGGCGTAAAGGTAAACCTGGCACTGGTTCAGGTGGAGAAGCAGCAAAGAATAGGTCTGTTCTCCTATCATTTTTAGATAGCCTTCCTTCATCACAAAGACATAACACAATTACTAATATTGTTGGAGATGAGGTTAGATTTGACGAGAGTGAATTTATGGAAAACTCTTATGCTGACCTCGAAGAAAACATCACCCAGATTGATGAAACAGAAGGAAATATGACAATCATTAATAGTAACGAAGATAATAATAAAAAAATAGATGGTAAGAAAGACAACTTTATGAGAGATAAGAAAAAGATAAAATTAACACACTCTGAAGAACGATTAGTTACTGAAACAAATAGCTGAACGAAACTCAACTCCTGCTCAAAATGAATTGGACGAAACCGACCTTTTCTTTAACTCCATGGCAAAAATTGTAAAGAAGCTTCCTCGGTATGAACAAGTGCAATTAAGGATGCAAATTTCGTCATTGGTCGGTAATGCTGAATTAAAAAGTATTTTAAGTGATTCAAGACAGACAGGTTTATCAACAAGGCCAAATTCAACAATGAGCTTCACAGACTCAGAAATGGTGCCATCTCCAGCAACAAATGGAACGTCAAATTACCAAGGACAAATATATGACGAGTCATCACAAAGAGATAGAAAAGGTGTTTCAGAAAGTGTTCTCAGCCTAACAGAAAATGACAATTTTTTTTACATCTATAATTAACAATGCGTATACGACATATGTTGAACATGACGTTCATAAACATATATTTATTTTTTTTTTCACACACGAAATTGTTTTCATATAATATTATGTTGTTTTGCATTATGTTTTTAATGTTTTGTTAAAAATTATTGTGTTATTTTAGTAAGACATATTATTAAAATAACAAAAACATGAAAAAGAGAAATTTTAATTTTAAATTTATATTTTGTTTTTAAAAATGTAAAATATTTTATACAAAAGTTTTATAGTTTTAAGTTGAAAGGATAGACTGATTAATCATTAAAACTAACAATAACATACTTTTCAAAATTAATTAAGTTACTTCGATCGTTATTTATACAAATAAAACGTTTCTTATAAGTGGCTGTTATAATTTATAATGATATATTATAATATAAATATTTTGATTTATTATACTTTATTAAACATTTTATATTATATTGGCCAGTATACCAGTATTACTAGCATTATAGACAGATTTATAGGTATAATTTGTAATAAAATATGATTCAGTGTACTTACCTCACAAGTATACATAACTTTTCTTCTGGGCATATGGGTTTTTTGTGTCTATTATATGGTTTATAAGTTAAGTCATCTCTTATGTGATTCAATACATAGTCAAATAATACTGGTGTTAAGCGAAAGTTTGCCTAAACTTTTCGTCATTACACTGCAGATGGCGACGCACTAAAATTTGAAATGCATCCTCAGTATCACGATTTTTGAACATGACACTCTCCTCCAAACGATTTTTTTCGTCTTCTGAAGACTCTTCATCATCCAAATATAATAATAATGCTATGTCCAAATCGTCCATTTTTCACCAGTGCACGACCTAGAGTATACGCTCGAGTGTGTACTGAGTGACTACGATTGAATACGGTCGCACTACTTTCTAGGAAACCACAGCTTTGTCACCGTAAAGACGGCCGTTATTAACAACCGTAAAATGACGGCCGCTAGATAACGGCACCGCTTTTCTAGGAAACCATAGCTTAAGGGCATCGGCTAGCCCGGATTAAGGGGGGGCAGGAGGGGCCATGGCCTTGGGCCCACGGATATTAAACAATAGAGGGCCCCTGGCGAATAGTACTTTTTTTTATTAAATCAGAAATATTTGGATATAGTAATAATAGTATATTTCGTAAATCAAAACTCAAAAGAAACATGTACACGTATATAAGTATAATATAATATATTATATGCGATAAAATACAAAAATTTGCAATGATAATAAATAATAATATAAACTTTTATCATTATTATTATTATACATTAACGTTTCCCATAAGCTATACGTCTAAACATAGAGTACTCTGTGGGCTAAATACTATATTGATAATGTATATGAATAGTACCTATGTTATTATTATGCTATCGACTATCGTCTATTTTTAGCAGGATGATAATGATAATGCAATGGAATTTAGGAATCACGAGTACTGTACTACAGTGAATACCGTCGATTACGATTTACGACGGTTGAAACATCATTACTAATAATATATTTAGTTATCAAACAGTTTTTGATAAGACATATTCCTCAATAATTATTATTTATTAACCAAACAAATTCTATTTATGTTATTTTTCTATGAAAACAATACTGAAACAAGTCTTGTCTCTTGTATAGTCTTCAGTCGAAGTCATAATAACGTTTAACGTTTAACAGTGGTTGGTGTTAGTGTTTTGTTTTACAAATACAACTTATAACTTATATTATTGAAATTTGAAGTAAAAATCGAATATGAGTGGCTGTAAAAAATATTTAAGCGGTGCTCAGAAGAGAAAAAAGAAGAAAGATCTTTTGATGACATCTGTTGTTAAGTGCAATAAAATAACTGGATTTTTTTCTTTAACTAATGAAAGTGACGATAAACTAGTTTTAAATGTTATAGAAATAGATCATAGTATCTCAAAGTAAAATATAAACAATGAAACTAATATCAATAGTAAGTATCTTTGAATTTTAACTAGAATAATGAACGCATTCAAACAATAATATTTATAATTTATTATATTATATAACTCATGTTATGTTCATTGTTCAAACACTTAAGTCAAAAAAAAAAATGTATTTAAATAATAAAATATAATATATCAATATAATAAACATTTTCAATAATTATGTTAGGTATTGTGGATGGTACTGTGGATGGTATTGTGGATGGTATACTTGATGACACTATTGATATAAATAATCATTATATACTAGAAGAAGTTAATGCTATTAGTATTGCATGTATGTCATGTAAGTATATAAAATAATATATTAATAAGTAATTAGTATAATACAATCTTGTAAAAAGATACTTTTAATTTGTATTTAAATATAGATACAAATACATCAATCTTAAAAGTATTTAAATAGTATTTAAAGTACTTCTTTTAAAAAGTATCTAAGAATAAATACAAATATTTAGAAAATATTTAAATACAAATACTTGTCTTAACTTGATTTCAATATTTTTTTCAATATTGGTACAATACATCATGCAGATATTGATGATAACAGCTTTGATGAATTAACCGTTAAAGATCCATATTTTTGGCCAAGTAAAATAAATGATGACTTTGTGGATTATTGTATTAAAAAAGGACCATCATTTTTTCAAAATAACCAAAAATCATATACTCAATCTGCACGCATTAGTGGTAAATATAGTACTTAATCATTATTTATTTTTATTGTTATTACTTGTTAAATTTTTTTAATAATTTTCAATAAAGAATTTTTTTTAATAAAATATTCTTATTATAATTTATTTATGTTTATATATCATTGATGTTTAATAATTAAGTTAATTTATTTGATTTTTAGATCATAAAAGACATTTAACGCCTGCAATGTTTGAAAGAACTTTACCTAATGGACAAATATGTGATCGTCTGTGGCTATTGTATTCTCCAAGTCAGGGTTCAGTATTTTGTTTTATGTGTAAGCTTTTTACAAAGAATCGTGAAAATTCTTTTGTTAAAATGGGTTTGATCAATGGAAAAAATTTGAAAAAATATCATACCATGAAAACAGCATGTATCACAGAGAAGCAAATACTACATGGCTATATCGAGAAAACTCATTAAATTCCGTAAATCAACAAATCTGTAAGCAAACATCTACTGAAACTCAATATTGGATTGATGTTTTAAAACGTGTTGTGGCAGTTATTAAATATTTATCATCGCATGGTTTACCATTTAGAGGAGACAATGAAGTATTTGGAGTAAAAAATAATGGAAATTACTTAGGACTTCTTGAACTAATTTCTGAGTTTGATCCGTTTTTGAAAACCCATATTGAATTGCACGGTAATAAAGGGAGAGGTCATCCATCATACCTATCTACAACAATTTTGAACGAATTAATAACTCTGATAAGAGACGTGTTATTAATTATATTGAAAATGAAATCAGAGAAAGTAAATATTTTTCATTAATTTTGGACTCAACTCCGGATTTATCTAAGGTAGATCAAATGGCAATAGTATTAAGATATTGTACAACACATAATGTACAAGAGAGATTATTAGAGCTTAAACCTATTGATAGTCACAAAGGTGAGTCAATCTTTAAATTGTTAGAATATTTTCTTAAAAATTCTAAACTTGATATTTTAAATTATCGCGGTCAGTCATATGATAATGCTCCTAATATGAGTGGAACTTATGAAGGACTACAAGCATATGTAAAAAAAAAAGTGTGATTTAGCTATTTATGTACCTTGCACTGCTCATTCACTTAACCTAGTCGGAGTTCACAGTGTGAATTGTTGCTAAGAAGCAGTAAATTTTTTTGGGTTTCTTCAGTTACTGTATAATTTTTTCAGTAGTGCTACTCACAGATGGAATATATTAACTACATCTATAGAAAAAAGTGATAGTAATCGATTACTAGTATTAAAATCTTTAAGTGATACTAGATGGTCATGTCATACAGAGTCTTGTAAAGTATTAATAAATAATTACACTAAAATTATTGAAGTATTAGAAACTATAATAAGTCCTAATAGTAAAGAAAATGAAGATACTAAAAGAAATGCTAGACCATTATTAAAAAAAAATTTTAAAAAAGAAACTGGATACATGGCACTTTTATGGAATAACATTTTAGAAAGATCCAACAAGACCTCAATACAGTTGCAAACAATAAATTGTGATCCTTTAAAAGCTCTTAATTTATTTATATCATTAACGCATTATGTATTAAATTTGAGGAAGTTCAGTACATTATATGAAAATAAAATAAATCAACTTAGTCCTAAAATAAAAAAGAAATACTCCGATGAACAAGAGAGAATAAAAAAAAAGGAATTTCCAAATGACTCTGGTTGTAATCAGGAATCTTTAAATGGTCATGACAAGTTTAGAGTAGAGATTTATAATGTTATTATAGATAGTTTTTCTTCACAGTTAGAAAAGCGAATTGAAGCTTATAATTTTCTAAAAAATAATTTTTTGTTTATCAAAAAATTACATGTTGTTTTACCACAAGATACTGATGAGAAGAAGAAGTTAATAAAAGTCTTGAAAATTTTATTTTATTGTATAAAAAAGATGTTGATAATACTATACAAAATGAAATTATACAATTCAAAAAATATTGGTCTATCAGTAAACCTTCATATGACGACCCACAAGATTATCTGCTAGATATTTGGAAGCATTTCAATGAAAAAAATCTATTACTTTCTTTTCCTAATTTGTATACTGCAATTAAAATATATCTAACCATACCTATTGCAAATTGTTCGGCTGAAAGAGCATTCTCCAAATTAGCTCGAATGAAAAACAAATATAGAACAAGCTCTTCTCAAGAAAATTTAAATAGTTTTATGGTTTTGTGTACAGAGAGTGATGTTTTGGAGGTAATTAATACCGATGACATAATTAAAGAGTTTGCTGCACAAAAATCTAGAAAAAAATATTTTTAATAACATTTTTATTTTTGTATTTAAAAAAAAATAAGAAATAAATTGATAAATATAATTTTTTTTTCTGAAATATTTTTATTTGTGGGTCACCAAAATTTTGATTATGGATATAGGCCCCTAAAATTGTTTGGCCCCGGGCCCAAAATTATCTTAATCCGGGCTTGATCATATAACATTAGAAATGTTACTGAGCCATGGATTTGGTATTTATATTTTAGATTTCGAGTGAAGCGATATACTTACTCAGGGCGGTCTGAGGCCCTGAAGATCCGGGTGGGTGTATATTTTACAAAATAGTAATCAAGCGACTTATTTTATAGTTTTTATTTTAAATAAAATAATTCTATAACAAAATAAAATTAATGTCTGAGTTAATACCTAACTAAGTAAAACATTATAAAATAAAAAAAGTTACTTCAATATTTAAATCTTAAATCTTTTTTAATACAAATAAAATAAAACAAGCTTTTTCAACACAAATGAAATAAAATAATTTAAAAAATAATTATATTTTTAATTTTACAAATACTATTGTTTTAAAAAAATAATGAATTACTAAATATTCCAGAACTTCTTCCAATAGCAACTATGATTTCTGGAATTTCTGGAATCATATCTGATTCTATGCTAATTATCATTAAAAATTCTAATAACTTCTCCTTCATTGCATTCCTCAATCTGTTTTTTATTATTTTTAATTTAGAAAATGCACGTTCGCAGTTTACTTGAGTACAGGAGAGTGTGAGAATATATTTTTATGCCAAGTATAAGTTTGAAAATGCTTATGTGTGTAAATTATATTTATATAAATATTTAAACAAATGTGGTGGACAACTGCAGCAGCCTACTTCTTTTCCAGACTTGCAAGTAATCGTTTCGAAATCATCACTAGATTCTACCGAACTATAGTTAACACTTTGAGATTTTGTGTTACTTTTATGGGCAATTTTGTTAAAAGTCTGATTAAAAAATGATATAAATTGAAGAAATTCTTCTTTTAATGCGATTCCAGATTCGGCATTTGATTTTTGAGCAATATATCTTAAATTATCGTCATTAATTAATGAGGACTTTTGGCGAATTCTTTAAAACGTTGTGTATTTAATGTACCTAATACTTCATATATTTTTTCATTTTTTTCAAACACATTTATTAAAATATCGTAAATTCTTCAATGGGTATTGATCTTGAAATATTCATTTGTTGAAATATTTCTGATATCATCCGAAGCTTTTTCACCGTGCATTTTTTTAATTTTTGACCTTCGTTTATTAGTAAATGTTTGTTCTATCAATATATTTTCAAGTTTTTTAATTTTATCAGAATTGTTTTTACTCGAAATAAAATTAATAGCTTTTCCTCAACTCTGTCATAATTCGATGACCCTTTTCTAATATCATTTAATATAGACTTAACTAGATTTATAACAGTAATAAAATCCAATTCTTTAGATTGAAGATATTTTGAAATAGCAGTAGTGTAATGAAAAATTTCAAGAAATATAAATGAAGTTACGATAGTTTCCAAAGATGTACATTTTTCTAATAAAAACCTTGCATCAGATAATGTATTTGAATCAATCGATTTATCTGAACCAAGAAAATATAAAGATTCCAATAAAACTTCATATCGATCACTAGTTTCACTAGACTCTGACCAAGGACCAAAAATATTTTTCAATGCAGCGTCCTTACTATTCCACCTAGTGGTATCCAACTTTTGAATTTTTCTCAATTTATCATTTCCAGTTTGATCTTTTGAAAGAAAATTTTACCAGTTCTTTTATAAGAATCAGAAAACAATACTGCGGTTTTTTGTAATAAATTAAAAAGATCTTGAGCAAATAAACAACACAACGTGACATCAGTTACTATAAGGTTTAATACGTGAGCGTGGCAGTGTGTAAATATAGATTCGTGTGCAATTTTTTTTAAATGCGCTTGAAGACCGTTATAATAGCCGCTCATAGCAGTAGCGCCATCAAATGATTCTCCGATTAAATTAGCTAAAGGGATATTTAAATATTCTAATTCTTCTTTCACGATATTATACAATGCTTCTCTAGTACCATATGTCGATTCTACTAAGGCTACCATTCTCTCACTGATTTTTCCATTTAAAACATATCTTATACAAATACACAATTGATCCATAACCGAGGTATCTTGAGTAGAATCGACTTCTAATGAATACTGTTCTGACAGTATTACTTCTTTAGCAATTTTGTTTTTTATTAAATTTCCAGTTATATTTAAAATGTTATTTAAAGTAGTTTTTGACAAAAATGTTTCATACGAGCCACGTCCAGTTTTTCCTTGTTTAATTAAACTTTTTTTTATGGAATTATTTATATGTGTTTGTAACACTGGGTCATACTTTGCCGCAAGTTTTACAATTTCTAAAAAGTTCCCTTGATTTAAATTTGAATCTGACAAATTATAAACAGCTTCATTTCTCTTTCCCCTAAATGCCAAACCTTGTTTAGCAATTAGTAAAGCAATATCTACAATTCTAGTCATGATTTCTCTATTCAGCTCTACCATTTTTTGACGATGACTTAAAAGTGAATTTGTTATTGTTTTCCCTAATGAAATATTGAAATATGCTTTATAGGCACTATCATGAGGTTTAGAATTTTCGTGTTTTTCTAATTTACGATAAAGATATTTTAGATTTACTTCAACTCTTTCAATAAATGGAATACTATTTGGACGAGTGAAGGTCATACATAAAGAGCAGTATACTTTTTTATTAATTTCATTGTAAGTAACCCATTTTCTATTTACATATTTCCCATCTGGCATTTTTCTAAAATAAACTTTATTAGAAACAAATGGTACATTGCTTTGAGGTTGACAAGGATGTGCATCAACAAATGCAACTTTTGTTTGATGATGGCTAATAAAAAGAGAAGGAATAAAAAGACTAATGTTTGGATTAGATTCGATTACTTCGTCCATACTATTTTGGTCAGACTCGAATTCGGACAAAGAAACCGTATCATTTTTATTAATAGTTACATTTGATTCATCTTAGTAACTTTAACTTTAATCGGTAAACTTGAACTAGGATATATTATGTTGGACATTTTTGTAGGAAATTCTGAGGTTAATTCAGATAGAATTTCATCACTATTATTGGAAGACTTTTCAATAGTACGTGGGAGATTTGAAATTTCAAATACATTTTCGTATTGATTTTTTTTAAATGAACTCGCAGTAAAATTTGGCTTTCGTTGTTTACTATCTGACCCAGCTGCAGATAATAATGCCGCCCGCTTTTCTAATTTTTTTTTAAAACCACTTTTTTGTTTTTTATTCTTATTTTTATCTTCCATTTCCATTGTAAAACCAGAAACCAGAATTTTGTTGGTTTTATTTTATTTGTCATTAATCATTATAATTTATGTGATTTTCAGATTGATTTTAACAAAGGAAATAATACATTTAGCTAACATTTGATAGCATTATTATTCGATTTCCATGTATAACTAAAAATGTTTAGTATAGTGATAACTACTTTTATTATAATTATAAATTTAAATTTAAAGCTTTTCGCCTATACTTATAAGTTACGATTAGGAACATAAAAATAAAATAAGATACAAAATATAATAAATTTAGTATTTACCTGTATGCTTTTGAGTTTTAACTAGAGTATTAACTATAAACGATAATCTAATAATCCATTCAACTCAACGGGTCATGAACAAATGATTTAATGATTGAAATTCGGAATAGTAATAATATCCGTATAATATTTTATATTCATTATTTATATTGGTCCGTGGTCGAATTATTATAGACATTTTGTCAATCAAACATAGATAAGAATAAGATTTCACGATACTATGACGTATATCTTTACTTAATTAATTCCAAAAATAAATCTAATAATAATTTTCATAGCCACCACGGCTGCAGTCGGACTATCCCAGTTTTATTATTGTATATTGTATTGTTTCATTCGTTTTCAGTTATCGGTAACGATAGTCGATTACGGCGTGTCGTTAAAATAATAAAATATAATTAGAGGCTCAAACACAAAAATTTTAGAAGGCCTGGGTGGGTATGGCCACCTACCCGCCATGCCAGTCCGCCCCTATACTTACTATATAGAATAGGTACATCTATTGAGTATGGACTATGAAAATTGAACAATCAAGAAAGCAAGATATCTATTAATCGTTTGCGTAATATAGGTTTTGTATTATATAGGTGCTAGTGTTGTTACCGAAATTTCACTCGAAGGGGCTGATGATTTGTTTTATAGGGAACGCATATCTAGGATTACTCAAAAGTTTTATATGCTGATGCTGTGGGTATCTACAATAGTTTAAATTTTTGCAACCACCATTATACAAATTACAATTTGAATGCATATAATGGTGTGCTACATTACAGACATTAAAGAGTTTGCTGCCCAAAAATCTAGAAAAAAATATTTTTAATAACATTTTTTTTTTGTATTTTAAAAAAAATAAGAAATAAATTGATAAATATAATTTTTTTTCTGAAATATTTTTATTTGTGGGTCACCAAAATTTTGATTATGGATATGGGCCCCTAAAATTGTTTGGCCCTGGGCCCAATATTATCTTAATCCGGGCTTGGGCATCGAACCCAGTGCGTTTTTGGTATAAAAACATGTCTTATATAAAAAATTCTCACACCCTTTAGAATAGTCTGATTTTGTTATTTTTTTTTTTCATTTAAAAAAAGAGAACATTTTGCAGGTCGGATCAAAGCCCAATTTTCAAAATTATAATTATAGAAGCTGAAATATGAACTTGAATATTGCACAATATTTGTTCTTTTCCAAACATATTTTTCTACGACTATTTAAAATAAAATAAAAATTCGAGCTTTGATCCAATTTGCAAAAACTTCTCATCTTTCAGATAAAAAAAAAAGACCAAAATCCGACATTTCAACGAGGCGTGAGAGTTTTTCCTGTAAAAGCATTTTTGTTCATCAAAATAATGCTTCCATAAATAGTGATTGAAGTTAATCACTGACTTTTGCATGGTCGTGCGTAAGTATCTGTATCTATTTCGTTGCGCCACCGCATACAACCGGTGTATTGTGTGTTTATAAATAACTTGCTATTGATGACGATACGTTGTAGATCCCAGTTATCATTTATCAATTACAAATTTATTAGAATAGTCGTACTGTTACTTAGTAATAATTAATAGCTATATACATTTATGTCAATAATACACAAATAAAACATGAAATATAAACTGATCATGATGATAATAATTATAATAATAATACATGTCTAAATACAATTACGATAATAAAACAATAATTATTTCAAAAGTTGTCATTTATTTTAAAATTTTAGTATCTACAATTTCTGGTAATAGATGAAAATTATAAAATTCTACCAACTGTATTTCCATTTTATTCCTCCAGAAGTCGTCATCACGCTTTATTATTTCTATAAACATCTGAAATAAAAAAGATAAACATTATACATATTGAATTAAAATATATTTGTAGTCTGTGCTGTACTATCTGTATTCACGAATTGATTTAGATTTTTATCTACATGTACAAAAAATAAGAACATTTAGTTATAATAAAATATTGTTGTTCATTATTTCATTACCTTTTGGAGTTCAAAATATAAACTAACAGGATAATTTAAATAACTGTTTTTTTTTAAATCAACAAAAATAATTTTATTTTTATACTAAAAATACTTAAAACCTTTTTTGGGGGATGATAGTGGGGATGTTTTTTTAGTCTATTATTCTCAGACAGACATAGATATATATACTAAAATCAATTTATTTATATTTGGTTTGGTTAACCTTTTAGGCCTATTGCTTATATATTTTATCAATAGCTTTAAAATAAGCGAAATATTTTTAAAATTATAATGTGTGAAAAAAATGCAGAACTACTAGAATACTGAATTTTAAAACTTTAGTTGTGAATATTAAAAGTTTTATGTATTTTTAACTATAAGATAATTTGCACATTTTCGTGGTTTTGACGAATTTCAAAAATTATGATCTTTAAATGCTTATAAAAAAAATTGTGACTAACTAATTTTGATTTTTTTCAATTACAATATGTACAATTTATGAGAAATATTGTATTAAATTTTAAAAAATTTTTGTCCGGTTAAATTTTTTTTATCAAAATTTTAAGAGAAAAATATCGAAAATTACAATTGTCCATAAATAGCACAAAAATAGTCAAAATACTTTGAAAGTTATACTATGTATAGATGATGATAGTATAAACATTTGGTGAAAATTTCAAGTACTTTCAGTTTTAATTTTGGAGTTACAGCTAAATAAAAAAATCGATATTGTCAAAAACTGGTTTCACGTAGAAATTTTCGTTTTTCCATATATTTTTTTTTGTTTTTTCAAGAAACCACTTACAAAGTTGAAAATTGAAATATTATTTCGGCTAGTAAGTAATCGTGCACAAAGAAAAAAAATAAATTAAAAAATATACATCATTTTAAAATCAATACATTCATTGTTCCACTCAGAATAAAAAACAAACCACAAAAATTCTAAAAGGTTTAGTTCTATATTTGCACAAAACTAGTTTGAAAATTTTAAAATTTGTTTGAAACTTGTATGATAACTAATTGTATATTGTTTCAACTCTTTTGGTTAGTTACTTCAAAAGAAATTATAAAAATTAATTTTTAATCATGTTTGCCGTACATTTTACCGATTTGGGTGGTTTTTTTACCATAAGAGGATGTTATACAGATATTTGATGTATCCGTCTTACAAGTGCGTAACATTAAACTATAGTAAAAATCCCGCATACAAGCACAAATAATGCTCTTACCATCAAGTTTCAAAATAGGTCTATTTACTAAAATTTTTAATCTAACGGAGCCAAACTCGATCTGCTGATCGTAAATTTTCTATGTTACGCACTTCTAAGACGGAGACAGCAAATGACCGTGTAGCGTCCTCATAACTTTTAAAATTTTAAAATTAAAAAAATAACAAACATTTAAATTAGATACCGTGGTATCATGTGAAACATGGTTAACTTTTTCCAAAACACTAAACATTTATAAAACAATTAATAAATATTTCATGAACATTATCACATTTCACGTGCAATTTAATGAATTATTTGTTTACAATAATATTGACTGTACAGTTTATGAATTTTCTTTATTACGAGGGTCGTCCAGAAAATAAGTTCCGTTTTGGTCTGTAGGGCGGTAGAAGTGGTTTTTGTCAAATCCGGTAACACCGTTTGAAAGAGGAGAGGTGGGGGATTAGAATGAGAGGTGGGTGACCTCAATCGGTCAGTTACCAACGTCAGCACAGGTAGTTGAAATGGAGCCCTCCACGTCACATCCCGCCACCTCGATCCCCGTTCCCTCACGAGTTGTTTTGCGCGGATTCCTAGTATTTTTAGTAATATAATATAATATTGTAAAATAATATTATATTATTTAATTTGCTCGTCCCTATTTAGTTAGATAATTTCTCAGAATCACTGGTTGTTCGAGGCCGCTTTTTATTATCAAACCCGATATTCGTGATTTAAGCATTATTGGCTTGCTGCTGGTTAGTCTCGCCCTAGTATATTTTTGAGCGTGTTTTCTACTACTAATTTTATTACTTGCCCGTCTTAGGTGTGCGATTTCTCTGGTCCTATTCTCAGAATTTCCTATGTTAATTTACAGTTGGTCTAACTTTGTCTTTTCCCAATGTGTCTACGGTTCAGTTGTTATTTATATAGTGGTTTATGTTGAAACGTACATCGTTCCCCCTCACCCACGAGGTCATTGCTGATTTATTAATAGTCATAAAAGTTATGTATCTCCAGGTACATAGCAGATAAAAGTGGGAGAGGCAGACCCTCAGTTGGGGTGGACGAAATTGTCGCAGAAATCGATAATGCAGTTCGCGAAGATCGTCGTTCAACGCTGGATGAACTCCACCTGAGTTTCCCAGACATCTCACAATCCCTCATCCATGAGATCGTCTCGGAAAAACTTGATTTTCGGAAAATTAGCGCTCGGTGGGTCCCTAGAGAGCTGACGCCCCATTACAAACAACAATGAATGGCTGCAGTTCGAGAATTTTTGGACCGCTACAAAACTGATGGGGACGCATTCCTGAAGTCTATCTTCATTGGAGACGAAACCTGGGTGTCACACTACACTCCAGAAAACAAAAGACAGTCCATGCAATGGAAACACCTCACCTCCCCAAGTGCCAAAAAATTCAAAGTCGTGAAGTCAACCAGGAAAATCATGGCTTCTGTTTTCTGGGATCAAAAAAGAATTCTTCTGATTGATTTTTTGCCTCAAGATGAAACAATTAACGCCAATCGCTATTGTGAGACCCTGAAGAAGCTCGTCGAGCTATACAGAACAAGAGAAGAAGAATGTTGACCTCCGGTGTTTGCCTTCTCCACGACAACGCTCGGCCTCACGTTGCTCATTCCACAGCGCAACTTTTGGATGAGTTTGGTTTGGATGTTCTGACCCATCCACCTTACAGTCCCGACTTGGCCCCTTCAGACTATCACCTGTTCACCAAAATGAAGGTGGAATTGGCGGGAGAACGTTTCGCAAGTGACGAGGAAGTGAAAGAAGCTGTCACGAAGTAGACCAAGGAGGTAGCAGCAAGCTTCTACGAGGAAGGAATTTCAAATCTCATTTCGCGATATACCAAATGTATTGACGTCGTTGGAGATTATGTGAAAAAATAATACATATTTTTAAGTACAATACCTGTAAGTTTCAAATTTTATCAATAAAAACTTGATTTCAAAAAAAAAAAACGGAACTTATTTTCTGGACGACCCTTGTATAATCAAAATAATTTACTTACCGCATTTTTTTTTCGTCCTCGTATCTTCCGATAAGATGACATATTTTTTTTTATTTGTTTTTTTTCTTGCCTTCCATATCTTCAATTATTTGCGAAAAATATAAAATAAGAGCACATGTACAATTCGTAATAAAGTACGCAAAATTTGATTTTAATCATAAATGCCGGTTGATGATAATAATAGTCGATATTAGAATAATAACAACATAAAAGAATTTCCATGAAAAAATAACGCGCGGACTAATATTGATTTATATACACTCGCATAAATTCACGGCCCGTGCACCGCTAATATCACACGCTAATTATAGCTCACTTACACTAATATCGATTTACATACTCCCGCACGTGTACGTTCCGCGCGAGCTTATGTAGCATGCGAATTGAATTGCCTAAATTTTACTCCTTAATTAATGATCGGCACCGACACACCCTTCTAGTAAGTTTATGTTGTACACTTGTTCTACTCGCAATATTATAATAATAATATTCAAAATAAATATTATATTATTTCAATGTATTATTTAAAAAAAATTATGTATACCATTAATATATTTATATTCCAATAAATAGTATTTTTTACAAGCAATATTGATAAATGTATAATATTTTGTTTACCACATCGCCCAACGATACCATTTATATCATTCCAAATTGCATCTCATAATTTCAATACACCTTATTTTTGGAATTTAAAAGTGGGGATATTTGGCCACACTTTTAACAAATACCTTGTATTGATCCTTACTAAACTTGACCGGTACAGAACTCATGTTTGGATGACCAATGTCAACAAGTGTTCAGCAGTGCTCGACTTGGCAAAATTAAAGTAGGAGGACTCTGTTAACTATAAAAGAGCGTCCCCATCACTTATTAAACGTTACTAGCCGTGGGGGCTACGCCCCCATACACCCTATTACCCCTCTCTAAATCATTTAAAAAATATTTATAAGTAATCAACTTAAGAAAAAAAAAACTGTAAATATTATATTATAGTATATTTTTGTAATATAAAATATAATAAAAAATTCAAAAGTAATCAAATAAAAAACAATTAATTTAACTATTTATTTAAATAGTTCCATAATTTATTATAGGTATGTTCTTTCTTATCTTCCAATTTTATCCTTTTTGGACAGTTTTCTTCTGCATCTCTTTCACCACTTAATATCCAAGATTTAACATAGCTACTTGGTATAAAACTATTAGTGGGTGGACCTACACATTGTATTAATAACAATGATGAAATATGTTTAGGTGTTAATGCATTTCTTTTCCAAGTGACCGTATTATTTGTGGTACTAAAATTTCTTTCGCATTCAGAAGATGAAATTGCTACTGTATTAATTGCAACTATTAATGGTCTTAATGAGTGACTTAGAGACAATTTTTGTGTGTCCTTAAATTCACGAAAACCTCTAATGGTAGATGCTTCATCTACTTGAAATTTTGTAGCCAACCTCCTTACATTCTTGTCACCATATTGAATGTCATGTTTATTTGACCAATTTTGTACATTCAGTACATCCAAGTCTTTAAGGAGCTCATCATATTTTTCTTTGAATATATTACCTGCTGTTGTTGAATGAGATGCTTGAAAAGTAAATAGCGTAGAACGCATGTTATTGGCTAGACTTTTGAAAAACTGTCCTGAATTAATTTTTGGAATACTACGGTTATTTGTTAATGGAACATCTTTAAACATTAGTTTTGAACATACATCAACCACTTCTTCTGTTTTTGGTCTATATATATATTTCGTATGGTGTCAATGAGCAACATCAACAAAACTTAGAATATTAAAAGATATAACATCTACCTAATTAAAATAAAAAGATGGTCAACAGTGATATGGACCAATCAGAGGACGAAGAGTTGTGAATGGACGAAAAGGAGCTTTTGAAGTCGCGGTGTTGAAATAATTTGTAAAAACTGTTTAATATTATGATGATTGATTTATTATAGTTCAGAAAATCGACTGGCGTGAAGGTGCTCTCTGTAGCCTGGCAAAATCACGTCTGCTTTGATGCCGATTCGGGCTCCCTTATATATTGTCTACTCCTCCTATCGGTACCTATGTCGTCCTAAAGAGATAGCGTTAACCTCATTTGTGTTATCGTGTACGATTATGCTAGTTCCAGGAAATGCCATCTGCCCACGCTCTGTCGCCGAGTGGCGATAACCCACCGGATGCGACTAGTCCATACATTATTATAATTCCTAGTATTTCATATTTTTATTAATATAAAAATTATATTATTTTAACTTACACGTCCTAATTAGATAATTTCTCAGAACTA
>JACXSJ010002594.1:18188-41178 GCA_014851325.1 Pentalonia nigronervosa | reverse complement strand
AGTTGCAGAAAACCGAAGGTATATGAAGGCAATTATTGTATCTTTAAGAATGTTAGCTATACAAGGACAGGCTTTCCGAGGCCATTTTGAAAATGAGGGTAGTTTTAACAGGGGTAATTTTATAGAAATGATGAATTCTATAGGATTGTTTGATGATGTAGTAAAAAATAAAATTAACGGTCCAAAAAATGCAAGATATCGGCACCACTCAATACAGGTTGAAATTATTCATATAATGGCCAATATGATATTAAATAAAATTTCTTCTGAAGTTGAAGAATCTATACACTTTTCTGTCATGGCCGATGAGACTAAAGACATATCAAAAACTGAGCAATTTTCTGTTGTGGTAAGGTATTATTTCCAAAGAGAAATTAAAGAACGGTTTTTAGGTTTTACTCCATTAACAGATTTAGATGGTAAATCTTTATTTTTACATATTAAAAATATTCTATACAAAAGTAAAATTGATATTAATAACTGTATTGCTCAAACATATGATGGGGCAAGTGTGATGCGTGGACATACTAATGGTGTACAAGCACTATTCAGAAAGGAAGTGCCTCAGGCTTTGTATACACACTGTACTAATCATAGACTCAATTTAGTTTTAGTTGATGTAACTAAAAATATTGAAGAAGTTGAAGTCTTATTTAATTTTCTTCAAGAATTATATGTCTTCATGTCTGGTTCAGTTATACATAATCAATTTATAGACTTACAAAAAAAGGTATTAACAACTAATAAACCTATAGAATTTAAGCGTTTATGTCTTACAAGGGGGTCTACACTAATTTATTGTTGCCGAGCTATTAAAAATACTCTTGACATTATTTTATTACTATTAAACAATGTTAATGCTAAAGGACTATTAAAAAAGATAGATTTTAAATTTATTTATTTATTATTATTATTCAATGATTTTTTATCACAAATAAATATTGTTAGTAAATACTTTCAAGATGTTAGTGCTGATATAATAAAAGGTATGACATTAATTGAGTCTACAAAAAAGTATTTTTTGGATTTGAGAAATCAGGAATCTCATAAAAAAATATATGATGAAGCAACAACAATTGCAACTAATTTAAATATTCGACTTCCCGTTATGCAAGTAAAACAAAAAAGACTAAAAAAAATACCTAAACAATTAGAAATATTTATATGTGAAAGTAATACCTTAGAAAAACAACCACTTATATCAGAAAATGAATTTAAAACTGGTTTATATTATTGTATTTTGGATAATATAATAAGTGAATTAGATAAAAGATTTACCAATAATTCTAATATTTTTTGCGGAATAAGTGCCTTTAACTCAAAAGCTACCCATTTTTTAGATTATAATTTAATTGTGCCTTTGGCAAATCATTATTCATGTGATATAGACTCTCTAAAAGCAGAATTGAAAATAGTTAAAAAATCAATAAAAATGTATGAAGAAAAGTTAAAATTAAAAGTAACAGATGTATTTTTTTTCATGCTTTTTTATATGAGTACAAAATAGCATTTACTGAAATTTTTAAACTTTGTTCCATCGCGATAACGATCCCAATATCTTCATCTGCTTGCGAGCGTACCTTTTCTTGTATGAAACGAATAAAAAATTATTTAAAGAATTCCTTGCTTGATAATAATTTGTCAAATTTGAGTGTTATATCAATAGATAAAAGTGAGGCTAAATTACTAGATATAGATGAAATTATTGATACTTTTTCAAATTCTCATGGCAACCGTAGAATTATATTGAAATAAATTCTCAATTAGGATTATTTAGTCATACAGTAATGTTATATGTATTATAGAAACATGTATGTATTAATATAATTTTGAAATAAATGTACCTATTATTTTATATTACTTTAATATAAAAAATATATATAAGTTGCTATTTTATTATTATATTTAATACTTAATTAAAAGTGATTTATTTATTTTTAAATATGTACCTAACCATTGATTAAATACAATTATTTAATCAATTACCTAACTAACCTGACTTCCTTTCCGAAACTCTTAGTCACTGAGACTCGGTAGCTCAACCAGACAGAGTTAAAGACTTTCAGAGATTAAATAAACAATTTATTATTACAATGGTACCATATTTATATAAGGAGAGATAAGATTGGCGAAGGGATCAAGCTGGGCCACTGTGGCTCTCCACCCCCACCCCCCTCAATTATGACTACTGTATGACTACCTGTGCTTGCCCTAATATATGTTGGCCTCCCTTTGGCCCGCCCTGGAAAAAAAACCTGGCGCCGCCACTGGTTATCCTTATAAACCTAATTCTTATGTTGTTCACAAAAGATTGGAAATTGCGATTTTCAATCGAATACCTACACATTAGTTAAAATGCGATTGTAACAAGGATCAAATACAAATAGTTCCAACTTTGTGAGTGAGAGGGCTTGAGTTGAATCCATTAATGAATTAATAACAGGACTTGAAAAATGTTTATCTACCTTATCTAGCTTTGTTTGAATTAAATTCACTATATTAAAAATGTATTTACATCTTTCTTTTGGAAATTATATGATTATATAGTAGGTACAATATGACTACTATATTTTCCTGTATAACAAATTACATATCAACTTGTAATGAAAAAATTACTCGTCTTAAGAAACTACTACCCTAAAGTAAGAACTTAAGCAATTATAATGATTTAATTCTTCATTCCGTTTCTGAAAATCCTTTTTATATTTAGGATGAAATTAATTAATATTAGTACGAATTTTTTTACGAAAATCATCGCTAATTTTATGCTAACCTGTATATCAACAAAAGTTTCGTTTTGGTTGATAATGCTATAAACTATAAACACTAAATATTATTTTGTATTTATTAGACGATAGTTCTCGCATAAAAAATAAATATTTATTTGAACAAATTGGATTTTTTTTATGTGTTTATTGTTTAACCATATTAAATACATTTCTTTAATATGTAAATATTTAATTTTTTTTATTTCGAGAATATTTTTAAAGGAGATTTTATTATTTTTTGATGCGTTTGAAACACAAAGTTCCATCCCTTTTCACCCTCGTTTTCCGTGGAGATTTTTAAGCATATGACTTTCTTGGCCTGGCAGGAACTACAATATTATTATTCAAAGTGATTTCCTAAGTATATTTACCACCATTTTATTCTTTAAGTTGTTTTTATTGAAATTCTGATTTTTGGAATTTTTTAGTAACTCATACTTATACGATATTTTAAGATACACAGAATTTTTATAATATTTAACGAGTGACCTGTAGCGATACTAAATTCGTTTTTATAACGAAAACTATCCTTTTTCACTGTAAACTGCAGGTAAACATATGATTTATTTTATTAAATATTGGTTTAAAATGGTAAAATTTAAATTTGAGCAAGCATAGAAAATAATATATTCTATGTACACAAGTTTAATAGGTTAATATTCCTTATTAATGATTTTACATAACATTTAAAACATAATATGCAATATTTAGTCTAGTACATTTTATTATACTTAGATAGTTTTTAAAAAAATAAAATGCTAATATATAAAAATATTAAACCCTATAATTATAATATTATTTAGCTCTCACATATATTTAAAGATAATACTATGATCAATAAATTATCATTCACAAAAAGTTTGATAATTCAGAAACTACTGTAGTTCGAATTTCCGTTGTATACATCAATATATTTAAAAATAATAATTTTTTTAACGACTTAAAGTAAGACAGGGTGGTTCTTATTTGAAAAAAAAGGTTTTTTATTGACACTTGGGATATTTTTTGGATTACATAAAAAAGCTTAAGTATTTGAAAAACGGTGTTGAAGTAGGTAAAGCTAAAAATTCGAGAAAATCAGAATTTAAATAAATGTATTATTAAGAGAGAAAATGAGTGAAATAGGGGTGAGTTTACTTGCTAAAAAATCACCCTATGTAGTGTGTAAACTTTATTTAAATGTGTTGTTTACATGACAAGAAGACATGTGCCTACACCCAGTATTCTGAATTTTCCGTTTATATAGTACATAGTTTAAACCTGAATAAAATTACATTTGTACATAAAATAAAATCTAATAGTTCATTACCAAATAGGATTTTTTTAACGACAACTATATACTTCCTATTTTTAATTTCATAATGGGTAGCAACGGAGTTCTTTTCTATAGGTAATCATTGCATAAAAATTTGATATCCAACAAAATTTACGGTTTCGATCAATAAATAATGAGAATTTAAAGTGTTGATCAGTCATGTATCATTAAAGCCGATAATTATCTTATCATATTATCCTCCTCCATGTTTTAAACCGTGTACAATAATATAAAGAACATTATTTTACAAAAACACCACAATTTAAAATCAATGTTGATAAATTACTTTTTATTGTTATGATTTTATATATTATGCACGCATAGATACGCGATTCTTATCCATTTGTTTTGTTTGCTCGGAAATCGCATAAGTGTGCACGAGCGGTTCCCATCATCGCAGACCAAACTTCTGAAAATTCATTTGAAAATTATTATTGTATTACTAAGACATCAAAGTCACAACTTACATGACTTTTCTTCATTTAAACTTACGCCTACCTACCACCGATTACTGCACACAAATAGTTATGCCAATGCCATTGCAGTTTTATACAGAGGGACGATACGGGTTGAAAGATCGGTATTGACGGCAAATGACCTCGATTTATGAACTATAAATTATTATATAATTAAGCACAACTGAACAGTATCGGAATGATATAATCAAACTCACGTCGAGTTTATTTTGTTTTTAGATATTCCGAGTGAGATGTTTATTTATTATATTAGTGTTTTCTTTGAACGACTTTTCTACCAAAAGATTTGATCCATGTATTGAATCTATCTCATTACCAATACTCATTATCCAGTAAAGCAAATTTTATCTTGTTAAAATCATGGTTTTGTCAAAGTTTCGAGTATTATTATTTATCTGTACTTTTGAAAACAATATCTATTCTTAAAATATATTTACATAGTACGTAATTCATAGTAAGTTCTACTCATATTTTGATGGTGATCTTTTTCTAAATTCTGGGTTGGTTTTTAGATATTTTATATTTTTATATGTCTTATATGCTAAATCGTATTTTTTTCCATCTATGCTCTTAAAATGAAACACAAGTACTGAATATTAAACTCCATTAATAGTTAATGTTTATGTATGTCACACAGAAGCTTCACTCAGAATCATTTTATTCAATGCAATGTTTATACAACAGTGACTTGACAAAGTACATAGGAAATCTACAATATTGTATTATAAAGTAGAGTAAGTTATCTGGTTTTTAGGTACGTATAAAAAAATCAGAAGAGATTCACTATACTGTATAGTTGTAGCTGTCAAGTATACCTGTCGAATGGGTCAGTGTGATGGATGTGTTCAATTTGTGTTCAATGATATATCATTAGGTTTGTACGTACAAAAAACGACTCTGAGCGAAGACGGTACTTCGGACTATATTTCTAAGTATATGTTATTATAAACTTATATTTCTAATGTACTTATCTACTATTAGCACAGTAGATTTGAAATAAACTAATTTCTATCAAAAACAAATCGCAAAATCTATATCTACTTAATTAAATTATTAAAATATTATTTCATATATTATATTATGTAAAATATATTACTAGATACTAATTACTAGTAGTTCAATAAAGACTTACCGTAGAATAGTATGCATAATATAAGTTTATCGTAGTTTAAAATTAATTTGAATATTTTAAAAATAACATTATGCATAGGAACTTTTAGTGAATACGAATAGTAATAACGAAAAGTATCAGGTTCTATGGATAATATTTTTTAAATTAGATGCACCAAAAAAACTAAAATTGTAATTTTTGGTTTAGATATTCAATTTTTTTTTGAAATTTGGACATGAAATGTCTAACTATAAAAAAATATTAATTTCAAATGCCTATAAAAAAATCGTACATTTATATTTTAATATTTTTAAATTGCTATAAAAAAGACTTATAAAGGATCTTTTATTACAGTTTTAAGCTTTTTAACCAAGTTTAAAGTTTTTATCAAGATTAAAAAAAAAAACAAATAAAAAAAAAACAAAAATGTCAAATGCCAATAAATTGCATAAAATTGATTAAGACTTTTATTGTGTATAGAATAAAATAAGTTAAAATGAAGTGGGGTGTCAACGATTAATTTGTTTATTATAATATAAAATAAATGAAAAAATCGTTACAGAATAAATTGTTATTATACGTTTAAATATTTCAATTTCATCAAAATTTAAATTTCAATCTCTCAAAGAAAATGTATGCAGCTTAACGATACATTTTTTTTAATTCCAATAAAAAAACTTATGAGATACTTATGTATTATATTTTTAAGAATTAGATGTCTAAATTAAAAATTAAATAAACGAGTGATAAATCTTGATCATTGATAATGTGTGCTCCGAAAAATAACTATAGTTACAATAAAAAAACAAAATCGATTTGGTCTAAATCCAGATTTTCGTAAAGTTTTTTCTGTTTAAAAACTGTTTTTTTCTAATTCGTAAAAACTTTAATTAGATCCAAATTTCTTTCAAAAATCAAACTTAAAGTTAAAAATCGAAGCATATATTGTATAATTGCTTCAAAAAGATGATGGCAGAAACATAAATCAATAAATTAATAAAACCAATATATTCATTGCTCGCTTAAAATCTAAATTTACACTTCAGTACCTACTTAATAGTTTTTTCATTATTAATTATTGTTAAAGAAAATCGTTTAAAAATAATAGGTGATGAAAATCGTTAATGAATAATTTAAATACAAAAATTTCCATATTTTATTATGTTTATTAAAATATTCACAATTTAAATTCAAGTCTTCGGATTTAAAATTAATGAAATATGCATACCTATTATGATCATTGAAATAAATGAAACGTAATTAAAACCACGTTCAAAAATATAATTTTAACATTATCTATAGTGATATACTTTTTAAAAGTTATTTATAAAAAATAAAAATTCTATAAATGAAAAAAATAAAAATATTTTCATTATTTTTATTTATTTACAATGTTACAAATAAATGAACGCGACTAACATAATGTTTTATTTTATTTTCCACGATTATGTTCAATATGACTATACATTTTAATTCTTTACAATTATTGGTTTCTACCTATAGTTTTTTTTTAACCCTCCTAATAGTTTGATAATATATTATTATTGTTTGAATATTTTAAATTTGATTTGTGTATGTTCAAAAGATTTTATAACTCTTTTATCGTCCATACTATTTTTGACGTTCTGTTATGTTTCAGGATTCTGAAATAAAATTTAATTATCTACTGTTATTGCTTTACATTCTTTATCACTAGGTACTCTTTTGTTGTTATGGAGAGATATATTTTTTCAAACAAAGTCTTGTTTTTACTTACAGTTATAACATCGTTAAAACTCGATCTAAAAACATTTTTTAATTTAATATGAAAGCATTCAATTTCGTTTTACTTTTCTTAGATAAAATGAAAACAAATGTTTTCTTACCTAACTTAATTTTTTTGGGTGAAAACTAAAATAACTGACTATTTGATTTTGGTCCAATTATTCCTTCATTTTTTATGATTTAAAAAGTATATGTTTTATTGAAATATAATTTATTTCATTTATTCATAGATTTAGCAATTTTATTAGATATAAATGTCGAATATGTAAATATGTATAGACTATAGCCGTGTTGGTTATTAGTCGTATAAAAATGTTTGATCTCATCTCTCATAAAAAAAATAAAAAATAAAAATCATAAAAAATCTCTTCGGGATAACTAAATCGAATTTATCAAAATCAAAACTTCAAGTTATATAGTAAAAATATTAAAAGTTTTTTTTTTTTAAAAATACTCGTATGTACTCGTAAATTACGCTTAAAATATGTTTCTAATAAAATTGCATGATACAACAATTACGATAAAAAAAATAAGAAAATAAACACAGTGTTTTTGAATAGTATTCTTATTAGAAAATATATTTGGTAATTAACATTTGATGTTCTTTGATTAGATCTTATTTTCCCACTGTTTCAAATATAGAAGTACGGATTAGATAGATTCAACAATTTTTCAACAATAAATTTATAATGATAACATTACTTGGTTAACAGTAATAATATTATTTAGAAGTTTTTTTTTGGGATTCGTATTTTTCATAATTATTGGAATTACAATACTATATGATATTATATTCATACACACAGTTTTGTCTGAATTCCGTTGAACAGTCGAACAGTCCATTGACTACAAAATTGTCATCCAGTATAGCATATATACTTGATTGTTTGAAATATACCTAGCTTGTTAATCGATTTTTGTCACAATTTATCATTCAGATCCAAACCATCATTGTTTTTTAAACATACTTCGAATAACTGTTTATATATAATAATTTTACCTTCGAGTTGACAAAACTACGATGGGTATTTTTTTTTTTATTGATACAATAAGAATTGCAAGGGGAATAAAAAAAAAAATCAAGTTGTCAAGTTTTTGAGTTATCGAGGTGCTAGGCATTCAAGTTATCGCGAATAGACTGCTATTATAAGTACTTATTTATTATGATTTAAACATAATATTATTGTGTATTTTGTATATTTAATATTTAATAATGCACAAACTGATGTTTTGTACAAACAAGTTTCATTGGAATCAATAAATTTTAACTCTTACACTTTAAAACAGACTTGTTAAAACAGCAATATTACATTTTAACACATTACAATTTTTTTTTTTTTTTAAATGACAGTAACCTAACTATAAGTATATATTTGCATAATTTAAACAATTAGTTTCAATTTAAATTTTGACCTTCGACAGTGGTGCGACCGCACTATCGAAATATCTAAATCTTTTAGCAGAGACATGGACGCAACCATGGAACTTTGTATATAGTAATATAAGTAAAGCCACGCTGTCACGGCGGATTTGGGAACATCGAACGAACAATTTGAAATAAAATACATCTTGAGACTTGGGTCGAAGTCTGCGGACGGTCGTTAAATGTGGCAACGGCTGTGTTATGAAGAAAACAAGCTTAGCCAGAGGGAAATTTCACGGGACAAAATTACCGCGTTTCAATAATAGCATAATTTGGGAATAAATCAATTTCATTCTTTTTTTATTCCACGGGAAAATCATAATACAAATTTGCGTTTCATGAATACAATATTATAAATTTCCCAACACGGCATCATATTATATAATATATTATATTACTATATAGCACGTATATATTACTTCATGATTGTAATACCTACGCGAGTTTGTAAACAAATAAATAATATTTTTTTTTCAATGTCAAATACGGCCGAAATATAATATAAAATTAGTCTTGTGAATAATGTTGTAGAAATCTGTCAATATAAATAGGTACTTATAAAATGGTGGCTGTTAAGTAAATTTCAATGATTTTGTAGCAGCTATACACATATTTTACGATGAGGTCTCTTAAGTTATATTTATAAAAAATATGCACATATAGGTACTTCATATATATACATTTTTTAGTGCTTTTATATTATGCTCTTAAAAAAACTAAAATATGTGTTTTATATATTTTACAATATATACACACTCAAGAATATAGCTTAAAATGTAAAATCACTTATTATTTTTTTTATTTATTACAGTAAAACCTGTGTAATATGAAAACGATGAGACTAGACATTATGTTTTATATTTTAGAAAAGTTTTCACAGACATATAACAATAATTTTAATAAATAGACAGATGGATAGATATTGCTTATGAATTACAATATAATATTTTGTATAACATTAGCTGTATAATCCGAATTTGACCGTGAAATATGTACAAATATAGAATATGGCGCTATGAAGATCTCGGTTTTCAGTTCACGGGAATATTGGCGTCAATGTACCTCGCTTTGTAGCTTTGTATTCAAATATTGGTATATTTAAAAGCAATTTTTAGGCTTTTCAAATACTTTAAAAATAATTTTTCTTTGTATTTGATTCCAGAATACTAAATATTTTTTTAAATTGTTCTTAAAATAATATTGTTTAATGCTTCTCAGAATTTCTATGATTTCATCAAACACGCAGATGAAATAATAGCTAAAATGTATATCTACCTATCTGAAATTTAACTCAACGTCTTAATCTTATTGAAATATAATAGACATGTGACATTTGAAAATCTTGAATCAATTAAAGAATATATTTATTAATTACTTTATTGAAATATTTATTAATAATTTTAAGTATACATTAGTAACAAATGAACAAATATTTTAACTTACAAACAAAAGTACTTGTAAAATATTTTGAATACTTTTAAAATGTATTTGTTTTTATATTCAAATACTTTTGAAATACTGTATTCGAATATGTATTTTAAATATAAATGATACTAAATTAAAAAAAAAAGTATTCTGAATACATTTGAAAAGTATTCTTAACAAGACTGTCACTCTGGGAACTAATTCAATGAAAATGAGCGAATTGCCTGTGTCTTTACTGATATCGTAAAGAACAAATAACTCTATTACTAGTATTAGGAAAATTATTTTAAAAGTGATGTTAAAATGGATTAGACTCACTTTAAAATCCCAAAAATGTATAAATTCTAATACTCAATTTGACTTCAGACAAAAAACTATTCAATACACCAGATCTACCAAATTATACACAAAATTGACTCATCGTTTGAAAACAAAAACTTCTCTCTGGTGTTTTATTAGACGTATCACAAACTTTTAATCGACTATGACATATCAAATGCTCTTCAAATTAAAAAAAAGCTCCTCCCAGCTCAGCCTTTCTTGTTGACTAAATCGTATCTACAAAATCGCTCTTTTCTCATTCGTAAAAGAAATTTCCTCTCATCGTAGTTTCAAATCCAAGCAGGAGTACCTCAAAAAAGTGATTTATCGCCAGATTTCTACATTTAAATTTATACAGCGATATTCTTAAGTTCGAAATAATACACTGATATCTACGTATTCTGACGACACAGCAATTTTTTCATCACATTCCAACTCCACAGCAGCATACTAAAATCTCCAAATCCATCTTGATAATATTTCAAAATGGTCTTCCAAGTTGAGAATCAAAATAAATTCAGATAAGTCCTTTTAAACATCTTTCACTCTGAAAAAGGTGTCCTACTTGTAATCAACTTTCAAGACAATCAAATTTCAACTACAACTTAAACTAAATATTTAAGTCTAATCTTAGATGAGCGTCTAACTTGGGGTTCACACCTAAAAACTAAAAAAATTTTTTTTAAAACCTTTTTCAGTTGCAAGAGTTTTTGTTAACTAACCCAACACTAAACAAAAAAATAAACGTACTTATCATGTCATAAATTCGTAATCATTAAACATGGAAAGCTATCTACATAACTGTTAAGATAAACTGATGTGTAATTCTAAACTGGTATTTTACACCAGTTTCAGTGATAAACAGGATGAATGAGAAATATAATTTCTGCTTTTATTTCCACGTAAGACAAGGTTCGTCGAATTCACAGAGTAATGAATTTAAAAATTTATTAGGCTCACTGAGACCGATAATTTTTTCATAAATGATAGGTTCCCGAGTTATTCCGGTTTCTTATTTACACAGGTTAAATTGTATATTATTATTTGATTATTCCCATACAAACATTAGAAAATTTCAGTTTAATGCTAGTATATAAATCCAATTACCAGTCATCGTACTCTAATTATCGTTTATCTACGATTCGGATGATGTATGCAAATATTATTCATCTTTAATACGGTGGACCGGAAAACAATAATGTATATATTATATAATATTATAAAAACCATATATGGTAAAATAAATATATAAATTAGTTTAGTCATATTATTATTTCTATATCGTAGTCACTTGGATATTAAATCCCTTCAAAAACTATAGTATTGTTATACTATACCGAGGTTTATCAAAAATAAATTATGTAGATCACACTGTGTACCATATGATACATCTCATACACCGAAAACAACCGTGTGGGTATGTATACAAATAATATAATACATGTTTGTCGGTCAAATACAAGCAGGTTACGTGACTAATTTTAATCGAGGATTTAAAATGGTACTCGTCATAATAATGTGTAGGTACATGCTATATAATAATATGTGTACGGCGCCGAATAAAGCAAATTTTCGGGGTATTATGATATTATAGTTTAAACACACACACACACACACACACACCGACGAGTCAGTGTATTGGTATCGCAGTATTAGGTCAAAATAATACGCTGCATAGATGATATGTTTTACAATATTAATATATATATATATATATATATATATATATGCGTAATGTTTATTGAATTAGGTTTTTTCATCGCGTTGCTCTGTACGATCGAAATACACATTGCTGTTGCAAGAACAATGATGATAAAAAAAAAAACCGGAAAAAATGCAATTTTTTGTTCCGGTTTTACGTCTCTCCGCGTATGCTTTGTTATTGTTTTGTTGTTTTTTGTGGGACGTGCCGCGCACGTGACCCCGCGAGCAAACTACGTTTTTTACGCACAAAGGAAGACGCGATAAAATAAAATGACACGAAAAACCACGGAAAATCAGTAATAACAGTGCGATACAAATAAATAAAGTTATCGTAAATAAAATATCCATGCCCGGCGGCGGCGGAAGTTTTCCGACATTTTCACCCGTCGCGCCGGGAAAATATGCACGAGCACGCATTCCCTCGACCTCAACGGGCACCCACGCAAGTCATTACCTTAATATACGTGTATTGTACAATATAGGTAATAACGATAACATTCTATAGGCACGCGTGACAAACTTCGGACGATCGTCTATATGGACTTATGATGTATATTGCGTATAGTTTACCTAAATATATACTATTATAGTCTACGCGATTTTCTTCTTGACGACGGAACACTCACGGATGCGATTAATAATATTACAATATTGTCGGGATTTAGGGAGTATAAAGCATCATCGCCGGTGAAAGCAGCGTCCATTTATCATAATATACACGAGTAATTGCATAAAGTAGATAGGTACACCTATATCTATTGGGCATATAATGTATATATTTTGTACCAATTTGTAACCATACAATAATTGACACTAATATATTTACGGTTTGAATAATAAAATATATACGAGTATAATGCGACTTATAGGTAATATAAATATTTTCGGAGGAGCAGATATATTACTAATATATTACTTTTATATATATTACTTAATATCCTTACATTGTAAAGATATTATAATATGATACAAGGTAATAATTTGAATACTCCAGAGTTCAAAAGAAGCATGTTTTGTATGTTTGTACACAATACCCTATAGTATCTACAATGATCAAATAATGTAAAGAACTCTGCGAGGTTAAAACATGCTTGTTATTGCGTGACATATAATAGTTAAAAGAGTTACATTAAAGGGCTGCACCACACTCCAAAATCTTAGAACTTTTTTTTAATACTTTCAGTGTTCTGTGTACGAGTTGCGTAGACGTAATCATGTATTAAAATTATGATTTGTATGAATGTTACTACAAAATTCTAAAATGCCCAGAATGCCTTTATAGCATTAATAAGTCATTATAAATAACAAATAATTAGCTTTCGACACCAAAAAAGAAACAAAATCCTGGCTACGCCATTGGCTTTCTGCCAATGTTTATATAATATACTAAAACGAAAATTGCTTTACTAGTTTACTACGATTTCAGCGGTTTTTGTAAATTTATAAATGCAAATATTTTCGTATAAACGCCGAACCAATAGATGAATTGTGATAGAATCGAACATGAACTCGAATCTAATTTGTTTGAATCATTTTTCGACCACAAAATATGATAGTGATGAATAACTTCAGTTACTGGAATTTGCTCACCAGTGTACTTAAAACCTATAATATCGCGTACCATAAAAATTGGTATTGAGATTATGGATGCGGAATTCTGTAAGTCAACACAAATGATACCAATAGAGCCGCGCTAAACTATTAGGAGCCCAAAGAGCATCGGTTTTTAAGCGCCCCCTCTTAAGGCCACAGAGGATGATTTGAAGGGTGAATCCCTCTAAAATTGTTTTTTACACTTCTAATTACTTCATATTAAAATTTCAACTTTATATCTTCACCAAATAGTTCCTATTTCCTACTTTATTATTCCTACATTTTTTTCTAGGTACATGTACTACATTATCAGTCAATATTCACGCTTTACTAATTATTGAATAATATACTATAATAAAGTATAGAATAACGATTACATAACCCATTAGAAATCTATTTTATTTTAAGTTTTATATTGAGCCGGACGCCCAATAATTGTCAAAAGCGGTTCACTCCCCTTTAACTGAATACCATTGATAACTGGTACATCATTACAACATTTTACTTTGTAATGTTTCTATTTCCCTCGGAAACTTCTCTCTGCGAGTGAAGATCATCTTTCTCCATTATTTGTGTTAGACTAAAAGCGTATGTTTAGTGAACATATTATAATATGGAAATACCACCTACAACCACGTGTTTAGTATCAACGACGGTACCGCGATTCGCACATTACTCACCTATACGTATTTTCATTTTAGTAGACGCGACAAAGCAGCGTGCGTACAAATCTCTACATAATAATTGACTGAATTACAATTATAATGATATTAAGATCAATATTATAACAGCGTGTACTCGCGCGTATTATTCCACAACTAGGAATAATAATAATATGTCGTGTCGTCCCTTGCAGTGGCCCAAGATCTCCCCTCCGACGTCACCCACACCCTACGCTTCCGTCATTCCTCACCCCTAACCTACCGTGCACGCAATATCCGCCGCCGGCGCCGGTGTGCAAACGGAGCGAAAACCGAGAGAGCCACTTTCGGGCCTCGAAGAGGCGCCGCCACCGCCGCCGCCGCTGTATACGATCATTTTTCACGGGGTGTTTTCGAAAGGGGACACGACGACGACGACTTGGCGGCGGCAGAGTCGTTACTGCCGGACGATCGGGTGGGGATGAAATCGGGGACATGCGCAATGCCGCCGCCGCCGCCGCCGCCGCCGCTACCGACATTACTCGACGAAAAGGGTCCGCCGCCGCCGCTAGGCTATCGACCAAACATCGCGTTGTTTTCTCGAATCGATACTTGCCGCGGGTTTTCGTATACCGTTTTTCGCGATTGTGTGTATATTCACGCACACACGCACACGCGTCACACGCCCGACGCGGTGCGTTTTTTTCTCGCCCCCCCCCCCTTACCGCGCCACCACTAGCTCCCAACCCTGCGTGCGTGCGTACGTGCGTGTACTGCACGTATATACCACGATGGGGGTAGTTTACCTATACGTTGTTGTCAGGACAGTGCGTGTGTGTGGGGTGTGATCGGCGACCGCGGAATATACGTGCGGGTTCATATATATGCGGGGCCTACAGAGCGGTCGTGTGAGTGGGTGTGCGCGGGTGGCTGGAGGTGGGTCGGGGTTGGAAAAATGTAAAACGTGGACGGCGAAAAACAAAACAAGTCTGATGATGATAATGTTTCATAGATAGGATACCTTTACCATTATAAGGATATTCCATTAAATTTAAGTAATCGATAATATGAACGATGATAGTCATCACCACGATCGATAATGAAAAATATATATTTGCTGTCCTCTGTAGTTGGTCGCCATCGTATCGTGTTTCTTCTCTTCGTCGTCGAGTGACAAATTACGACTTATAATCATTTTTCCACGCGTTTTCGTCTTTCCGCGAACCCGCGACGATTTCTCACGCACTTGCCCGTCCCTATATTATACATAAAAAGGGACGCGTATCCAATTCGGTCTCCGCGTCAGCGTGGTCGCTCAGTAAATTCCAAAAATTCCAAAAATTCTCGAGATAAAATAAATTAATAAACCATCCGAGCACGTCTTACTACGTGCATATAATATAATAAATATACCTATTCACACGGTGCACGTTGTGCATTGTCATTATGCGCTAGACCGTTGGCCAGTCGAATATTATTCTCACAGGACCGATCCGACGGTTCAAATCGATTACATTTGTATCATTCATCGTTTTATGTCATCCGATTATGTTTTTTTCGATCCCTCGGAAGAGAGTATTACCCAACTATAATAGTGAATGTTCGCTATATTATCGCGGCCGATGATCGGGGGTTCTCGGGGCGTAGGTACCTCGTGAAGGTATCTAATAATAATATTATTATTGAGGAAATCATATAAATCGCGGGTGTGGCGCAGAAAGATCGTCTCGCGATGAATAATATACGCGAAGTGATAGTAAAAGAGATATGATCGCGAGGAAATAAAAAATAAAAAAACAGTAATCGTGGTTTTTCGGTGACAGTGGTGGGTCGTCGACCGAGTAATGCGACGACGTACGTACTTTCATGATATATTATATTATTAATACAATAATGACAAAATCGTATATGGATAATGAGACCCAAAAAAAAAAAAAAAATGATAATAATAATAACGCTATCGCGTGCGCACGCTAGTGGCGCGCGGTCCGTCAATAATTTTCCCGTGCTCGCTATCGATAGCCGGCCGCGCCGCCCGTTGCAGATGTATTCGAGGCGGCTTACGTGCTGTGTATACCGTGATGTCCCTCTCCTGGTTCAAAACGCAATACCAAAGCAGCTAGGCAAAACGTTCGGCACGCGCACCATGTGTATTGCGTCGAGCAAGGGACGGTCGCCAGCAGTCGTCGTCGGATCAGCGTCGTACTCGCACACGCGTTTTCCGCGATCATTGAAATAACAATATTATCGTCGTCGTCGAATTTATATTATTAACTATTATTATTCGTTGTCCTAGTCATTTCTATTTTTATTATTTATTATTATTGTTGATATTATTGACGAAGATTTTATAATTTGCCAACTTTCCTTTCACAAATAACGTGACTTTTTGCCGGCACAATTATATACCACTGGCTTGAAGAACACGGTAATTTTTCATATCGTTCTCGCCAATCTTTCCCGTCCGATGTGCACGGACTTCACCGAAGCACACCGCCGACGACGTAGCCGCCGCCGTCGCCGTACCCGAGATGCTTCTCCTAATGTGGCGTCTCGTCCGCGTTCCACCGGCGGCGACGGCACTCACCAGTCTCTGATCTGCTCGGTCCCGTAGCCACGACGACCGTTATTGACGCACTAAAGACATTGGAACAGCACACCATAGCGAAAACCATGCACCAAGAACAGTTTGTGTACTCGGCCACCGTGGACGTCCAGCAGTACGTCGGCCCGTACAGGTTGGAGAAGACTCTGGGCAAAGGACAAACAGGTAAAATGAGGCGACGAGATGGGTGGCTAGTCGAGCTGAGTTAGGGTAGATAGGTTATAGGTTGGGTAGGCTTGGACGAGTGATGTTGCGATCGAAGTATATAATAGGTAATGACGAAAGCGTGACCGGATCCGGACTTAGACACTGCTCTCGTCTACTCCATTTTACTATAATAATCTATAACCGCAAGTCAGTCATGATTAATGATAATAATATAATGCTAGCCGCACAAATTATATATTATTGTTTTTATTATTTACCGTATAAACTTACCCGAATTCAAACGGTTAGGATAGGTAATTGAATGATTGAACGACTTAAGTCGAGTTAACTTGCAAGCTAAATGCTAAGAATTTTTTTGAAATATTTAGGCCGAGTTAAATAATTAAATCGATACAATTTTGTTCACCCAGTTTAACTTGGTGGACAGCGATACGAAAAATGTACGAGGGGAGTAAAAACGAATTACTAACAGATACCTACATTGAACAGGGATTTGATTTAATGTTAACTCGTAATTTGTATAAACTAATATGTTAACAATAAATCAAATAATTAGAAAAAAAGTAATTAAATAAGTTAAAAAGTTAATAATTATTTAAATTACTTACCAACAAGAACTTTCTAACTTGTTTCAAAGGTATACCAGTATATTATATAAACCGTTATAGTATTATCGTACAAAGCGTGTTATCTTTTGTGGCCAAGTGTCTTAGTACTAGTTTTCAGAGAGAGAGAGAGAGAGATGTGCTCATATTATAATAATTCATGTATCACATGAAGAATATTAAGAAAATGACTCAACATTATTTGCACTTTGCATTATAATAAATTATATCTCCTAAAAAATTACTTTAAATTACTTTATACGGCATGAAAAACAAAGAATGATTGAAAGACGAATTATTGGTATATAAAATTGATTATAAGGGTGGGTGGAATTCTTAAAGAACATTAAGTAGAGGGATGAAATATGTGAATAAAAAGATGTCATTCTATTGAATAAGGGAGCGAACCACAATTCGACCATTAATTATTTTGAAAAGTTTGAATTTTACTTTTACAATAAATTTAATGTACGAATTTGACGGTGATTATGTTTTGCCCAACTCAAATTCGAACCAACTTCATTTATCATAATACATAAAATATGTCATTGTGATGTACCTACTTTATATTTACAAATCACATGGTTCAACAAAAATGTACTACAGAATGTACTAACAGATTAACTGTTTATAATTTACATACATTTACTCTAACTCCTTTTGGTTGTGATATATGAAATAAAATAAGTATATGACATCAAAATTGTATATTTTTTAATGCCAAAACTAAAAAACAACTCATTTCATTTTTATAAATTTTGCATTTTTACAAAGTCTAAATTAACGTTATTTAAATTGTTAATTAGTACAACATTGTAGACTAAAAAAAATGTACGTGGATTGCATAACTAGTATTTATTTTAACTTTAAAATATATAATATAATTAGGTAGTAATAGATTTTAGTATTTTTGATTATAAATGCAACTATTATTAGTTTAACTAACTTAGCGATAATAATAAATTATTATTAACAGTAAAAAAAAATAATATTTATTCATCACAAATTTTTAAAAATACCTGCATTAAAAATATTATGTAAGCATCAAGTAGACTGTATTAAAAAATATATTGTTACATAAATAGACGTATTATTCATTCATAAGAGAATTATTACATTTTTACTTTGAATAATTCAATAATATTGTATTATGTCACGCAATGAAGGCTTTATATTTAACAAAACTGTGTATGACATATTTAATTTTAAAACTGAATAATTTCATTCTACTTGTATACATTTATTTTGAAAAAATACTTATTTTCTCTCAATGTGATATAACTCTGAATATTTTATAAATGTACTTACAAATATCTTATAATAATAAACTTATAAAGTTCCAAATAATTATGTATAGGTGCAAGGTGGGTATTAAACATACCGAAGATTCAAGAACATTTTAATTGGATTATTTGCAATGAAATTTCAAACAAATTCACACAGCAGTGGTTTTTTAGAAATGTAATAAAAGACGAAATCGGCTGTGTAATTTTAAAACAATATGTAGGTAATAGATATAAATTATGTTGACAAACTTTTAACAAAATTCGATTACTGAAAGTTCAGGAATTACTTGTTAAACGTAAACCGTTAAAAACACATAATAATATTTTTTGTAATACGTTTTGAAAATATTATATTGTATACGTTGGATATTTTAGTAAACGTATCTATTACTCAAGAAAAATTTGTTCTCTAATCCGATTTACTTGTTTATATAATATATAAATATTAAATATGCATAAAAACAAAAATCTTTTAATTATTATTATTAGGAACCCTTAGCAACGTGGCTATTGGAAACGCACTAAGATGTTTAAAAATCATTGCTTCATTCGAACTCGTAGTAGGGAAATTCTTTAATAGGATCTAGGGCTAGAAAAAAACTTGTTTAAACTATATTATAATACGTATGTATAATATATTATGTTATTTTATTAATAATTAATATTTAATGATATACGACATAAAAATGCCCATTTCAGCAATTGTTGCAACTTGCAATCATATCCTAGTTTGTTGAATATAAATCGTACCTATAAATTGTGTCCAAACTTCAAAGTAGAGACTACGTTTAATGTATAATTCATTATTCAGTTGGTACCTAAAGGACATTTAATTTGCATTTGGCCAGTAGCTGTTAATATAAATAAGAACATTGAAAAAAATAACATCTTAACGAGTTAGGTACTTTATTTTAATTTTCCTTAAATTTTAGTTAGTAAAATGTAATGTATCTAATTATTTTTTTCATGTGACTCCCTACTGTGCATAAATTGTTGAGTACTTATTTTTATATGATTTTATACTCTTAAAATGTATTGGTTTTACAATGATGTTTTTTTTTCTTTCGGGAAACATTTTTTTTCTTAGTTTAAATGTAAAGTTTGATTATATAATTAAATATTTAAGCTTTATCCTTTGAGAAATATTATAAAAACTTGTTTTTAGTAGTATAAACATATTTAAAAAGAGTTGTTTCGAGTTTTGATTTTATTTAAAAACAATTAAATTGCAAAACATGTAAACGATATATTATAAAAAACGTTTAAGGAATGTTTTTTAAAAAATGTATGAACGTTAATTCTTTATAGTATTTGACAACAATTTATTGACTAATTTAAATACTTCATAAGAAGTGTACAAAAAATTACTATTAAAATAATGTCATAAAAATATATTCAGTGCGGTAGTCCGTAGAACCTATCAAAACAATAAATTATGACGGGAAGCTTAACGAAAATAAAAAAAAAACGTATACAGTATACACAATACCTACAGGCTACAACATACATTTATTTATAGATTTAAAAATTTTTTACCGTATCTCATATTAATTGTGGTAACGCATAATATAAAAGACAAATATTTACCTAAGACTCGTATTAGATTGTAGAGTTATATACATACAAATTATAATATTTTATTGCATAAAAATCATTTTTGAATTTAATAAATTAAAGCATATTTTTGTAGTTCTAAATCACACAAAGGTTAATACATGTTTGGAAATTATTATAATAATATGTACATTTCGCAATAAATGCTTAAGCCTTTGTAAACATTGTAACGAAATTCAGATATACCTACTTATATTTATCTGCAATTAATACCCACTCAGATCGTAAATTACTTTAATCTAATACAAATATGTGTTGTTATATTATATGTGGATAAAAATATGTTACGTGTTTGAGCGTGCCCTTAATGTGCATAGGAATCTCAGCTATTTTATACTGACTCATTACTACCGCATTATATATTTTATTGAACTTCTCTTTTGTTCTTTTTCAAATTGTATATGTTTCTAGTTCGTTTGAATAAATTTCCATGCGATAAAATGTCATCATGAAAACGCCTTTTTTATCCGTCCTCATTAAGTGACCACGTTTGTTTATTGTACTTACAAATAACCTCGCAGTAGATTACGCAAACGATAGATAACGTGTATATATATATATATATATATATATGTACATATTATATAGGTAGGTATTTTACGTAAAACATTTTTTTTTCATTCTCTACAATACTCCATCAACAAATCCTATAAGAGTACAAATACCCATTGTCATACACTACCAAGGTATATATTGTTACAGAGTTTAGAGATTTCACAGGAAGAGGAAAATATAAGCTTTGGCATTTTTGTTCCATTGACTCTTCAGTGGCTTTGCTGATATGTTTACAGACATGTAATCGATTATCATTAATTCTAAGCTTTAAAGTTCAATAAAACCGTGAGAATAATCTCTGTGATAAAATAATATATTTAAAAGAAACATATTATAGAAACCAACGCAATATATTATATAAAACGAAATATACATTACATTCTATTTCATTATTCAGTAATATACCTTTAAATAATACACTTATAATATCTTTGGTGGGTAACTAAAATAATTAAAGTAGAAATGTGATATTTAACGTAGGTATAAAATTAATTAAAATATGTACTAAAAGTTGAAATACAATACAGGTTGGGTAGATACTTTTGTACTCACCATTTTTAAGCATTGCATAGGTACTAAATGTAGTAATTTACTTGAATTAATTTTTAATTAAAAACTTAGTAAGTGTTTTAAAAGTATCTATTTCTTAATTTAATTTGTTATGAAATGAACTTAAAAGAATTAAAAAAAAAAATAAAACATCATTTAAATTCATATCATTTTTCAATATAACCACTCTGCTTTTATTTTAACAATATGACAACAATATATGATTATAACTTATAAGCCTATAATTAATACATTTTTAAATACTTATGGATTTGTGAACCAAACTAATAATGTTCGATTAGTTTTTTAATCCATGTTAAACTTAATCTTTGTCCAACATTTTTGATAAATTAAATAGATTTTTTGTAAGAGCACGGAGTGGGTAATAAATATTACGATAATATTATTATTAAAGCGCAATATGTCAAATGCTATGTGTAACATAACTTATGAAAATAGCATTGATCGGAGATTTATGAATTGCACTAAACGAATAAAGTAAATAAATGTATACGTATTTTGTACACATACTGATAATACTTTATCGATGCTCGAATTGTCAAGGTTTACTACTAAGGTTTACTAGGTTAAGGACACATTGACTGTCCAATGACCCATATGTGGTTCATTGTTTGCTTATTTAATTAGTCCCCCGAGAAAAATGTTAAATTATAACTTCGAGTGCTTTCCGAAAATGAAGTTTAAAACACCTAATATCCGTCCCCGTCTCCCGACAGAAAATCGCGTATAGTTTCCGCGCAGATACCAAACCAATGGGCTGATAGTATTTTACCTGGATGCGCTGCATCAAAGGATTTCCCACAACTATCTGGTTCATCTGGCATGATCATAATAAACTATAAAATTATAAAGACGCGAACAGTACATTTTCGTATACGGTTTATTAGGTGTACGTAGGTAGATATTATATTATTTCATATTTATATTGTATATTATTTTGTGGCGGACATTTCGCGAGACTCGTGCAGTTAAGCGTGAGATAAAAAACTGGACTCCTGCCAAAAAATATTGATGACCTAACACGTGAAGAGTGGGGGGGGGGGGGG
>JACXSJ010002594.1:0-18088 GCA_014851325.1 Pentalonia nigronervosa | reverse complement strand
ATTCGTCAGTACGGTCAAAACACTCCCAAGGCATGATGCGGGTAGTTTCCATTTCCAGTCCAACAACCCGAATAAACCTGCTCTGGGTTCCAGTGAGGAAGACTTAGTGCCGTTGTGGAGATCTATTAATCTTAAAAACCGTAATTTTTTTTTTTTTTGGATACAAATTACAGTCAAATCTACAAAAATAGTAAGACATGGAAATAAATTATTCAAACGGATCACAAATGAGGCGAGCAGGACAAATCTAATAAGAAATCGCCATGTAAATCCCAATATAGGATTAGTAACTTTTTTTATTTGTACTTTCAATCATACAGTAAACGAGTTATAACGTGAGAGAATAAAACTTCAGGATAATATTATATTAGGTCTGAAAGAGCTCTGCAGTGGTATTGGAGTTCAATAATTTATACGATTGAGAATTTATCATATGGGTGTTGTATCAGTGTTGAATTGTCTTTAAAATACGAACGTTAAAAGTTCTGCGCCTATCCAAACTCGAATCGATAAAAATTAAGTTAAAGAAATAAAAACTCTAGCCTTCTATTTTTTCCATTATGTTATTATTTCGATGATATTATTATAAGCTAAAATATTATGTTATAGCCCGATTTCTAGATTGTTCTGAGTAATTTCAACTAGTAATTTAGCATAACGCTGGTGTTATAAATGTTAATACAAGTCAAATATAAAAAGATAATTTTTTAGTCATTAAATATTACAGTATATTTTGCTTTTAGCTTTACATTTTAGTTACAGACATATTTTGTTCAAATACTTACTACTTAAATGTGTAGACATTATGGTATACGAAATTATGATTACTGTGGTTGTAATATCCCAAATAAGGAATGTTTAAATTCTAGAATATTTCATTTCATTTTATTTGTCTGTAATGCCTAGAGGGCTATACTTATAGAAAGGTCACTGTAATAGTAATTCTATTAAAGTGGTCGGTTGTTCTGAATCCTCTTGAACATTCTTTAAGTGAAGCTAAAAAATGTTTGCTCCTTTAAACAGTTTGAGCGTTTAATCACTTCCAAAAAGTTACAATGGAAACCTCTAGTATAATAATTCCCAAGCCAATATGATTATTACTTTTTGATTTAATCATAATTAAATTACGAAAAATAATTAACACATTCAATTAAGATAGTTTATTCAGTTTTAAAATATGCATTATATTAATAATCCTTCATAATGCTTGAACCTCTTAAGTCCAAAACTTATTATTCTCGAATAATCTGAAATATCCCACCCTATAATCACCTGTATAGTAATGTATATTAACTTTATTAATAACCCCTTAAACACGACAAAAACTTTGACATTTCGGTTTTAATTGTCAAGCTAAAATCTAATCTTTGGTTTGTTTAGTTATTGTTAGTACTCAAGTTGGATGTGTATACCTAACTTAAATTAATCTTAGTGTGTGTCTACACGTGAGAGTACAAAATTAAATTGTCAAAATTAATTTGAATTATAACGACGTAACTATAACTACTTAATAATTTCTATGGGAAAAAAAAACAATAATTGCATAGGTTCTCATTACTACGATGGGTAAATACATAGAATAAACTTTTATTCATTATAAAATCAAAGACGCTATTTTATATTGTATATTATTTTGTATTTTATACTCATACAATTTAAACCAAACAAATAATCCGTACCTATTGAGTACTGTTAAAATATTGAAACTGACAATTTTTTACTTCGTTAAAAATTAAAATGGTATTTATTGATTTATTGGGAACTCATTTATGCATTTTAGCAAGTAATAATATTATTTAATTAAATCATAGTTATACACATACATTTAAAACATATTCAGTTATTTTAATGTACTGCAATATTGTAGCAAATAAACTCTAAAATGTTAATAAGATTTTATAATATGAACGATAACTTTATAGACATGTTCTAATAATTATAACAATAAAGTGTATATCGTAGGAAGTACCACTCAGTTATCGTGGGAACTACGTAGAAGTTTAAAATTAGTAAATTACAATAGACTTGGTATAGAATGTAATAATTCAATATATTTACTCAATAGAATTATTGAGTTTTCTCTTACTCGTACATCAATTATTTTTTTATATTTTTTATGAACATATATAATATACTTGTGTACATGGGGAGATTTATAGATGTTCTAAATTCCTTAAAAGCCTACTAAATAAAAAAAGCAAAACTTAAATATTTGTTCTATTTGTATTTAGGTAAAGTTAAATGTTTCGCATTTTTCGGTTATAAATACAAGCAAATATTATTTTAAAACCGACCATTGTTAAACGCTAAGTTTTATTTTCTACCGTTAACCTATTCATAATTTTACGAACTTTATTGGTTTGACAATAAGTTTTTGTCTTTCTATATATGCATTTTTTTGAGGAGTAAAATAAATTCTATTACAAAGACTAAAAGTATTTAATTGTACTATAGTCCACAATGATCCTGTTAAAATTTAAATATATTTAGTATGCTTAAGAGGTATATAAAGTTTCTTTTTTGTCCTAACAATAGTTTTGAAATTTCGAAGTAATGAAGGCATCTGAGCAATCACGTATTTAACTTACATAGTTCTACTCTTACCGTTTTCTGAATACATCGATTTATTATTTCTTTCAAATGTATTACCATATTCAAATATTTGAACAATTAAATCAATGCGTAACCAAATTTAAATCTGAGCACTCACGTATTTAGCTTACTTAATTCCACTCTTATTCGTTTTTTGAATACATTGATTTATCATTTTTTTCAAATTTAATGCCATACTCAAATATTTAAACAATTAAACCAACGACGCGATAAGATTTATTAAAAACAATTTTAAAAAAACTCAACCTATAGTTTTTAGTATTGACATTCATTAGTTTTCGTATACATGATTTTAATCAAAAATTATCGCCCAACAATATTTAAGGTCTTTATTACGAAATTGGCAGTCATATATCTATTAAAACACTAACGAATGGAATAAATGTGGTTTTTAAATTTCTCAGCCGATGGAAGGTCCTTAGCCCATCTAATACTAAAGTTGACCATCCTAAGAAAAAATGCGTACAAAAGACGGGACTAAAAACAAGCAGGCATAATAAACGACATCATTTGTTTTATTCAACATCATCTTCATTTTTCATAAAAGTCGAATAATGATTTGAACCTGTATGGAATCAGTCTCAGATATCGGGAAATATCATCATCATTCTTACGCGTTTCATCACGGATATGATGTTACAATGTTCATAATTTGATTTTAATTTTCTAGAAACTATTAACGAATCGTTGTGTCTTTGCATGAAATTAAAATATATTCATTATTAATGCTTGCACAGTAATACTTTCGGAAATTTAATAAATTCGGATATTTTCGTATGTTAGCCCTTTTATTCATTTTGGACGCGTTATCATAATATGAGACGTAGAAATATAAGAAAATAATAATCACAAAAACATTTACATTGATTGATGATTTATTTCAAACAGAATTTAGGCTATAATTGTACATATATTTCAGTTTAAACAAAAATTTTTTTTTTTTTTCGTAGATATTATAATATAAGCTACGTAGGTAAATAATATAATATGTTTAGATGTTCATTGTACTAATACAATTTTATAACTAACATTAATACAACACCAAGAAGGTAATACTAAACTTCTATATACGTTTGTATTTAACCATATAATATTATGCAGGTACGAAGTGCATATTTAAATGAAACTCGTAGGTGCATATTTAATTTCTTATTACTTCAAAAACCATTTTTAATTTTGGTAATACAAAATTTTTTATTAATAACTATCATTAAACGTTAAACAAACTTATATTAATTACTTAAAACATTCTTGTATAATATTATGTTAACATAGGATTATTTTTTATCGTGTACTTATGGTTGATTTTTTGTATAATTTGTTTTATTTTTTAGACGTATTTATTAGAATTTTGGTAAGTATATAATACCTATCTAATATTTATGGAATAACGGCATTTAATGCAGTATTATAGTTGGTTGTATACTTTAAATTTAATAAATATGTGTTTTTTTAACACATTTATATGATAATTATTAATCATAGGTATATTGCGAAATCTGTAAATATAGATAGGTATGTAACATAAACATTTACCATACGATTATTAGTGTTATTATAGATAAATTAAAATATTATTTATAATCAAATACGAATGTATATTTTTCCTATATAATTGCTTTTATTGAAACTATAACACAGAAAGTTATTTCAAGTTCATTAAACTCGCATAAATCAATAGTTGTAATCAAGGTAAATTAATTTGTAATAGGCATTGTTTTGCTAATATTCTATACCTACGTATTATATTAAACTACCTTCTTATCATATACACATATAAATAAAAAAAAAAAAAATTAAAATATTAATATTAAATATTTTTTATTTTAACATTCGATTGGTCACATCTATTTGTAGGCACACATAGTGGACAGGATTCGGGATTACAAAATATTTATTGTTACTGTTAAAGCTTAATTAGATAAATATAAGGTAGGTAGACACCTCCTAATAAATAATGTTGTTTTATACGGAAAATCGCTACTTACTTTGTACAGTAAAAAATATAAAACTATCCACGTTCCCTTTACTATTATGTATACTCATGTTGTTACTTATATCGTTATGATAAAAATAACCGAAATCAAAAATTTGTGTTGAAATAACGTCTCGGATAATAATATTGTGGTTGTGAAATGTACATTGCAGTTGTTTTACGGTTTAGTTTTGTTTCCATCGGGGAGCCGCGAATACAGACGAAAAATCGATTCGTAGCACATAGTAATATAATAGAACCGCTTAGACTTGGACAGCAGTCGGTTACTGCAGTAGTTATTTAGTTAAAACCATTGTTATCATCACCCTTCTTGTACGAAACCATTGTACATGTTTTTATATATCGTGTGATGAGAGAAAAACCGCGGCACCCTGTCGGCGGAGTCGCAATGTCTGCGTAGGATCGCAGCGGCGAATTCGTCTCCGACACGAAATATTAATCAATACCCACCCCCATTGCGAGTGGTGCAAATGCCCATAATTTATAGTCGAACACAATCCCTCCATCGCGGCTAATCGAGTTCAAATAATAGATAACTCGATTATTTAATTCGAACACGATAAGACGCTTAAATCGTACCGGGCGGCGCATGGAAAGAATTTACTGCGCTGTCAACCCCGTCAAAGTCAATATGTGTTCAGCGACGCGCCGTATACTTGTACACAACAATATTATAGTGTTTCAATATAGTATATATATATATATATTATATGCCGTTTTTCCACACGAGTGAATTGATTTTAAGAGAAAATTAATTGTGAACGAAATAGCTATGTGATAATAATATACGCAGCTGTGGTGCCTATAGGTTTATTGCGATACAAAAAAACGTGATATGATATTTGTGTCTACGGCAATGCATTAATAAAAATAATTATTATTTTATGGTTTTTTCGTCTTCGACAATGCCAATAAAGTCATACACAGCGTGTCATATGATTTGTATATGAATACATAATAATAAAATATTGCCTACCCTTATCCGTATCTATTAGCACCCATTTAGTTTTCCATTTAGGCCGGATTAGGTTTCGTAGACGTATACGTGGGAGAGGATGGGTTATTGGGACCTTGGCAATTACCAAAAAAGACGGATAGATGAGCAATTAGCATCTATTTCTAGTTTATGTTGTGATTAGTATTTTCTTAATTCGGTAGGTTGATTAAATTTTAGCACATATCTTATATTATACCTAAGTCAAGCCATAGAATATAATGTAAATATATTTTTCCAGTAAAAGTAATAGTTCAAAATTGAGGTATTAATATATTTAATATTGTAATTTTATCAAGACTTTGCAAAGATCTTCGATACTGTTGTGGATCATAAACAAATATTACATTAATTGCTTTAGGAATATTTGTCAATAAAAGTTTCAAACGGTTTACGAGCTATTTATAAAATAGAGCAGAATAAGTTGATTTATTATTTATAAGTAATACATTTAGTATACACTTTGGCCGGCGAGCCTATAAAAGTAGTGTACTTGGTCCTATATTGCTTATTATACATATTCAGTCTATGTGCGTAGTATGGAAATTGATAGTTTCATATAAGTTACCTGTCCAGATGTAAATCTTTATTATCTTCTGATAATATATGGAATTTAGTGCATGGTAAAGCAAGTACTGAATTTAATAGATTCGTACAAAAATTAAATTAAAAAAAAATAATGATAAATTATAACAAAAATGTATTTATTTCATTTTCTTCATATTATAACTGCACACAAAAGAAAAATAAAAAATAAAGAAGTGACAGTCTATAATAATTATAGAAATTCAGATAGAACAAATTATTTTTAAATTAATTAAGTAATAAAATTAAATATTTAGGTTCAATATTTAACAGCGTAATATGAAATGGAATTGCCATAACCATATGCCAAAATACCTTTAATGACAGTCATTTATAAATTATATAATTTGAAGAATATTATTTCTACGGATAATATGATAATTATACACTGAAATCAGTTTATACTTCATTATGGAGTGATGCTAATAAAAATACACTTTAAAAAACTGAGTTGTTCGTATTATTTTCTTGATAAGATAGAGTTGGTTCTACTAAAGAAAATTATAAAGAAACAGGTATACTATCGCTAAATTTATTTTATAGAAAAATATATGTTATATCTTCTATATTAAAAAACTGTTCAAGTGTACATCCTTTTACACAAAAATGTGAGAATTTAAAATATAATTACGAGGTAAATTTTGCAAAAAAGGATATAGACAGAAATGTACATCTAGATTATTTGTTACTAAAATAATTTGGTTGAAATCTTTGGAAATTGTCTGAATAATAGTTTTAGGAAATATTTAAAATTAAATAATATGAAATAAATTTGTCATCTTTACTTAAGTATATATTAATTTATTTTATTTTATATTTGTAGTGTAAGTATATAGATAAATAACTCTCGACCTTCAACACAATCGCAAAGCTTACTGAAGATAGATAAATCAATTGTTTTGCATGTATTTTATATTTTGTTTAATAATTAATTATATAAGATAAAATATTTACAATAAAATTGATTTTTTTTTTTTAATTAGATACAACTGTGCAACAAAATATCTTAATTCATTTAAGAAATAATTGTTACCAACCAACTATTTTACGATTGAATATTCAATTAAAATTTGAACTTCAAATCTTTATAAAAAAAAAAAAATAAAATAATGCGACCTTGTATTTTTAAAACTGTTCAACTGCTGTAAGAAAAAATAGAAATGAAATCCTCGAACCTTGTATTACATTTTCAAGCTTTTAGAGTTTTGGCTAAAAAAAACGAATTGGAAAAAAATGGAAATGTAAAATGTGTATTACGAATAGCTCATAATCATCTAACATATTTTGAAGATTATATAACTTAGATAAGATTTTATTACTAGAATAACATAGATATTATTTTGGTATAAAAGTTTCAAATCACTCAGTCTATTTATTTCTGAATATTACAACAAATAAAAAAAATCGATTCTATCAAAAACTGATGTTACGTAAACATTTACAATTTTCCATATTTTTTGTTAGCTTTTCTCGATCATTAATTAAACTAGTGGGAATTTTTAATCATTTTTAAACCCTACACAAAGTATCAATAAATTAGATAAAATTGTATACCAGAGACCATGTACCCAAAAGTTGAAGATTGGAGTAAATTATCCGCTTCAAAGCGAGATGATGGATGAAAAAGACACACTTTATTGTTAAACCAATACAAACAGTCCTTGTCCACTTGGAATCTCAAGAAATATGATTTATTTCATTTAGAGTTTATTTGTTTTCTAGACGCTCCAGCACTTATAGTTTCATAATACGCATACATCTGCAAAATAACACGGGATTGCAAGATTTTCGAAATAAATTGTTATTTACTTGGGATAATACTTGATACATATAACCAAACATATAAGTATATAAAAACTTGTGTTACCTGCGTTTTTCCACAAATTCTGAAATATCGTTATGTAAGAGTTCTTTATGACTGATGTCATATCCGTATGTTTCGTAATCCAATATTTAAATAACAATATAATATTATAAGTTTATACATAATCATATTATGTTTATTCGTACATCACGTTATGTGATATAAAAAGCAGGAATATTCGTTTACTTCGGTAAAACAGGTATACTGTCTACTTTTTATATTTGTGCTTACCTACTAATTATTTTCTATGATGCATACGTCTTGTTTACGTTTTAATACATTTTTAATTTCAAATTAACAAAACTGGAAAGGGGGAGAGAAAAAAAAAACTATTGATTGACGTAAGAGCAGTATACATAGCGTGAGGGAAGCCACCAAAAGGTTACCCATTTAAAAGCTCTTTAACTATTGAGCGAAGCTCTCCTCACCACCGGGTACCCACCCCACCTTACATAAATGATAAGTGTAAACAGAGGGTGAAATAATTTGTGAACGCAGCACGAATATGAGCGAAGCGCGGGATTTCTATACACTGGTCTAAACCCCGAGATATTCCCGTCTATACTGTTTAGCTATAATATAACGTATAGATATGCTGTGTATACCACGTATACCATATGCGGAGTATACTATGAAGCAGCAAAGCAGCATGGGTAGAGGGTAAAGCACAAATATAAGCGAAGCGCAGAATTCCTATACACGGGTCCAAACTTTAAGATATTCCCGTCTGTACTACATAATTGTAACATAACCTAAAGGTATACCACGTATACAATGTGCGGTATATTGCGTTGAGCGGTAAAGGTAGCAGATTATCGTATAATCAACATTTACCGAAACAATAATATTATTATGATATAGCTTAGAAAGTGTACGCACAGTTGTAATAATCAGATTTATCATGGTACTATCTGTGCTCTCCAATGTAATGTAATAGTATAATAAAAAAAAATGATGGTGGACAATGAAAAACTAAAGTCGAAACACATTTCGATAAACGCTAAACAAGTAAGTGTACAATATTGTCCCGCGTGTGCAATATTTATATAATTTATACATTATGTTCACTTAAGTTACACGTGCATAAACAAAAGCAGAAAAATGAATTAAACGAATGAACTTGTTTTAGTCAAGTCAAATCATCGCTAGAAAATCATATAATTAACCCTTAAAGCTTAAAGTTTATAAAGAATACATTATTACTGCTAAGTTATTATTTTTAACTACCACCTGGGCTATACATAGTTATTGTATGACTCTCGTATATTTTAAATAAAATATAATTAAACATTTTAAAATTTTCATCCAATTCATGAGTTATGATATACTTATACATTTCATAGTGGTTATGTAATAATACATAGGCACTGTGTTTGTGTTTCTACTAAATTATTAATTATATTTAATTTGTCAGCTTATTTTTATTTAAAATCATTATATACAACATTTCTAATGCAAAAAGTGTGATTAAATAAAAAAAATATAAAATTAATTTTAAATTTTAACTGAAGCGTCGTATAGAATGTATAGATACATAATATTTACACTTAGATTAACGTAACTCAACGTGGGTATATATTTTTTTAAATCCACCAGGTAAAAGCTAAGTAGTCGTTCAAATATTATGCGGAACACCTAACTACCTAGTTAATTAAATTGATTTGAAAATGCATTAATTATAATATTACAATATATGCTAGTAGGTAAAAATCCTTTAAAAAAAAATTAACAATTTAAACTATTATGGTCCACCTTTGTGTATAAGATAAAATGTAGCTATTTGGATTTTTCTTTAATTTTAAACTGATTTGTCAAACACGTGTAAAGTGTTTATATAATATTACTATAATGTTATTATGCTTTTATCGTATTTATACACATAATACACGCTTACAAGTACAAAACAGCACACGTTTTGGACCGTTGTAAAAATCGTATTCGACGTATCATCTGCTAATCGCTATTCGCAATAAAAAAAATTGTTTTTTTCTTTTTAAGTTACGTAATACAATGCCGCGTATGCATTTGATCATACATATTTACCTAATATTGTTATTTCACGGTCTACTAAATTGTGTTTTTATTTTTCAGGCTGAAAAAAGCCGTCTCCGGTCTACCTACTAATAATAGTTATTGTCGTTTTGCGTATAACGGCCGGCGATCGGATTTGTTGTAATAATTTTAAATATTAATATAATCTGCAAAGTATAGTATTGCATTATAATTAACCTTAAGCTTTAGTATACATTATTATAGATATAAAAATGTCATTGTCGCACGGTTTTTTGTTACCGAAAAATAATCAAACTGTTTTATATCATAATAATATTTTAAAATAGGTATATAAAATATAAACCATTTAATAGATCCCAGCCTAAACTATATGCAAATATACGAATAATCTTGGAAATAATAATTTATCGATCATTTTTAATTTCAAAAGTCATCTATAGTACTTTTCTATACCACGTTTTTAATATTATAGAAGTACCACATACGTATTATATTGCTATAGGAAGTCCTAAAAAAGTGTTTAGTGTTTCAATATATCAAAACCTGCCTGTCTGGCTACCTATCTATCTATATTTTACACTTGAGTGTTTATTAACATATAATTACTATGAGAATGGATTTTATGATAGCAACTTTTAATTTTATCAAATAAAGATATAAACATAAAGCAACTATAATTATAATAATGAAAAATACATGCAGGAGCTTAAATAATAGACAAAAAGGTCAAGCATAATTGTCGTTTTTAGAAACGAATAGTCGTTTTCCATCAATTAAAAATAATTAAAATGCAAACAACACTTTATAAAAAAATATATTTGAAACAGGTTTTACAAATTAATGTGAAATATAAAGTACATACATAATCAGTAACTGCAATACGTTCTAGCAGACAGAAAATATTCTGTTGTAGTTTGAAATGTATTACTATACAATTTTTATGATGGGAATACTTTTTGATAAAATATAATATGCATTAAAATGTAAGTGAAAATATTGAAACAGAGAAAACAAAGTTCATTAAACAATAATCGTGCAGACATGATTAATATGAACACATTAAATATTGATAAACCATGTGCAGTATTATATAATATTCTAATGCCTTATTTATAAATTATTATATTTTATTATCTACATCAATAAGTGTTCGTTTCAAATTTTGATCTCATTCGTTTTATGTTATTTATTTTATATTTAAAATCGATTGATGTTTTAAAATCACAATATAAAATAAATCATAATTATCACTAACTACTATAATAAACATTTTAATGGTTAATGGACATTATAAAAAGTAAACACAAACAATTTTTATAAAATCTCAAGATTATTGATTGCCAGAGAAACTATATTGTGAGCCACAGACAAGATGAATAAATATTTTTAAAGTAATATTCCAATCAGATTTAATTTTGCATAATCTATTACGTATTAAAAAATACGAATACGAGTATAAATTGAAAATTTCTAGTTGAATTTGTGTTGGCGACTGTGAAATGAATGATTTGAAATCAAAATCAAATGCTTAAATAATAAAATACTAAATTAAAATCAACTAACTTAGAGGCTACAGCTTCATATCATTTCGTCTTGGTGTTAGTACTATTAGGGCAGAGTTTATTTTTGCAGGACCTATTTAGTCTATGATTTTATTTTATTCTTTAATTCCTTTCAATAAGGTAACTTTGGTAATCTGGCGTTATGGGTAGGCAAAATAGGTACATCACTGCGTTTTTGGTGAGTTCATTGATGGGTATCTCATAATATTTATTATTTATTACGAATATAATATAATACAGACGATAGTTATTAAGTTAAAATTTTAAATATCTATAATAATTGCACTTCTTATGTTTTTGTAAAAACAATATTATTTGTGCCATTAAATATATATATTTTTTTATTTTGAAAATTCACATTTAATCCGTGTTATGGATTTTTATACACTAGTACGTCTAGTGGAGTCGATTTAATTACAAATGTATTAATCAATATTGCTAACTATATTTTGTCGTAATCAATTTTCATTATTTGAAAACTCTAGAGAAAAACCCATAAATTTTTCTAGTTTAGAAAAGTTCAAATGCCATCACCTGTGACCGATTTCCAATGCGTCGAACATTACGTACACAGATCTTATTCTTATTTCATTTTATATTACTGCTCCAAAAAGTAATAGTAGATAGTTTTTTATGTCTGCAAAAAAATAAAATAAAACCCATTACTTGCTATAAAATCGATATAAGCGTCCTCTTCTTCATGATGTAGATTAAATTTAAAAACAAAAAAAAAAAAAACGAACGAAAACCAATTTTGCGTTGTTGACATAAGAACGACATCATTAACTAATTGTTTGATTGAAATAAATGTACTTACACAGATACATATACGTGACGATAATTAACATATTTTTAAACCTCTTGTAGTCCACGCCTGATTTTCAGATTCATACTTTACACAATTCACCTGATACGGTGATACGGATTTTATCAGAAACGGATTAACACTTTTTTCTTGTAAACAGATTAGCACACTCTGTGATCCATTAAAAAAATAAATACATTTTTTTATTTTTTATTATTATGATTAAAGGATCTGTGTCCTATTACAGTGCATACACCATTTACATTTTATATATAAAAAAAAGCTTATAATAATAAGACAGTAGGTATACTGAGACGTGTATAATACAATGTAGTTACATTTAATTTAAAAGATAAAGGTAAGTGATCCTCATTTGCAAAGGACAATAAGCGCCTGTTTGCTATTAATAGTTCATTTGTTATAAAGTTTAAGATGGATAATGGAATGGTAAATGAGATATAATGTCGGACAGACGTTAGAGGAACTTTAAAATTATTTAAAGACATGAGCATAGGTGAGTCAGTTTTTCCAGATAAGATATTGATTATAAACTATTAGAATGATAATATTATATGCTAATGGAGGTATACATTGGACATTTGTATTATTTTAGTTTTTAATTATTTCCATTGTATATTACTGTTTATTGTATCTATGCGTAAATCTTATATAATTTATGTCAACGTACTTTTATAACATTTTAACTAATTATTCATATGAACGTCGTACTTATGAGATGAACAGTGTAAATATTGAGTTAATTTTAGACAATTTTCTTCCAGCAGGCGATGGACAAATAAATGATACTTATTACCAGTATTTGGATTATTATACTTTAATTTATTTTTAAATTTGATTTAATCGTTGATTAAATTATATATTCTTTTTTTTATTTAATTGAATAATATTTGCAATTAACTATTTTACAGCAACGCTTAAATGTAGCTCCGATTTCAACAGAGGGGGTATTTCCGTCTCATGTTTGTTTTCATTCACGTCTACTTAAGTAATCTTTTAAATTTTAAAAGTAACATTATTATATTACTAACCTATGAATTTATTCAAAATTCAAATGTTCAATGGAAATTAATAATTCAGCTTATAAAAAAATTTACAAAAGCAACTGTTATTTATGTTCGAGTTTGAGTTAACTAATAAATTCTATAAATACTATATGTTAGTAATAGTTTTCTGAATTCACTTTTCAAAATATTATTTAATACAGTCATTCCCAACCCGAAAAGCTTATACACATTTCTGGAGAGTTATAAACAGTTATCACGAAGTAAAATTCGTATTTTTAAATTATTTTTATTTTACAATGGTTTTTATGTTTTACAAAATATTGTATAGTATTTTTGTTAAATATACAAATAAAGGTGATCATTTTTTTCTATTTATAATATGGGAGAGTGCGATATTTTTGAAAATTTACAAAGGGGACCATAGAATAGATGAGGTTGGGAACCACTAATTTAATAGATAAAAATGTTATTGAACGAGTGCAAACACTCCTAAGACATAATATTATTATTGAAATATAACTATATTGGATAGGATCACAGTTTGTAATTCTGTGTTTAAAAATTAACGACAAGACATAATTATAATAACAACGCACTGTGCACTTAACATTGTTGTACCCCTTATAATAGGTTCTGGAAAATCAGTGTTGTTGTCATCTTCACCATTGTGGTCTCCGATAACCGCATGCATTTTTCAAAGGCCAAATCGTGTAAAACCGTGTGCCAACGCTCCGTAATGATATTGTTCGAAGGAAAGGTTACCGTTGTTAATGGGTCTAAAAAAAAATAACAAAACAGTTATTTTTTCTTTGTCGTATTATTATTGTTGCATTATTTTAACGACGTAACAACATTATCGATTAACATAATATTGTTAACCCCCTCCAAGTAGTAAAATATTAAACGCACGGGAGCCCAAACTAATAACGTATTAATAATGACAACGCCACTTCGAAAACAACTGAAGATAAGTATATTATAGGTACACTCGTCACAGAAAGTTACGACCACCTTATAATAACTTTGCCACACTAATAAGTGAATAATTACTTTTGAGAAACCTTAACAGAGTGATAATAAGCAATAACGCGAAATCTGTTTAGGGACATTTATTTGTAACATTGTACTTACTTATATAAATTATAACAATATTATAACACCTCATATGACATACGCGTCTGCCACAGAACAACTTAGAATGCGACGCTCTGTTTAGTAGCCGATTATTGGCGGATTGGCATCGATGTTTTATAAATATAGAACATAGGCAACTGGCAGCCCGCGTACCTCTTTTATCTGACCCGTGCTACATTTTCAAATTATTTTATAAAATGTTACCATTTATCTGTATTTTAAAGGGTTTTTCGTAAAACTTAGATATTAACTTTATAAGTATTGAATTGCAGCTTATTTATTACATATTATTTTCAAAATATATATTTATAGAGGCATAGCTAACATAGCTAATGGGTAGCTATTATTTCGTTTTATCAATTTAGTTATATCTGCCGTGTTACGCTGGCCAATAGCTTTGATTTTATTATTTTCATGTTTTGTAGTATTTCAAATTTCAAATTGCAACGACCTTTGTTTTCCCTTCCATGCTTTCTAACTCCCTGGATATTTACGTTTTTAAAAATTGGCCCTCTTTGAGTTGGCCATCTCTGATATAGACATTTACCTGAATGTTTGCGTGTGTTGTTATAAACGTTTTTTTGCACAATAAACGATGTCCTGGTTTGTTTTTTGTTTATGTTTTAAACCTATCTTATAACTTATATTTTTTGCTTTACACAGTTACTTGTATAAAAATGATTTTAACTGTTTTTACGCACAAGCAAAAATTAAAAAAAAAAATTTTGAAAATATATAATAATATAACTTATCATCATAAAGGTATCAATTATAAAAAAGAAATATATGATATGGGCTGTCAGCTGATTCTGATTAATATCAAAGTGGCGGTGCTCGTGAATTCAAGGTCATGTCCCCATTTTTTAAAAATAACATTAAGATTTAGGAGAGGGTCCTTAGTACTGCATTTGGCGAGAAGTGATGTATAATTATTTACTACTGCAGTCTGTTAATAATAATAAGCTACAAATTATTTTTGTGCATTAGTTCATACTCCGTTGCTTTAATTACCGGAAAATTACGATTAAAATGTCAAAATAATTTTTTTTGTATCACATGAAAATTACAAATAAATTAATAAATTCGTATATAACAGTTGATTGATATATTCGGGAAAAATTGTTGACAATATTAATAAAATCATATATTAATAATTATAAATTATTCTTTGAATGGAAAAAAAATACTCCACGCCAGCAAATATAATGACATGGTTGATACCAAGCACGTCACTTAAGGTTCAGTTAATGCAATAATAATTAACCCATTATCTACGATATTATTTATACGATTATGCCACTCATATTTTACGGTCATTATACTGACTATATTATTTTGTGGTTTATCGCCGTTAATCCGATGTAACTTTACATCAACCATAATATTATATTTTAAACTCGGACAAACACAGTAATACCGATCGCGGAAAATGATGGAATTTTAATAATATATTATACGATGGCTGTCCAGCTGGTGTGTTGCAGTTCACGGGTCGGATATGTGTCTCGGACAACGATTCCGGTGAAAATATATTTCAAAACAAAACGTCCGACGACAAAATCTATATCCGGACGGAATAATATTATATAATATTATTGTCTCTCCGAGAGTTTTGATACGTGACTGTTGTCTACTATTATTATTACTATCGCAGTACAATGTTATTGAAATTGTATAAAGTTTGGCTGATTTGGGTCGGGTCGTGCGGCCGATTATAGCGTTTGGCCAACGATGACATATTGTGTAAAGCACCGCTTAACGAATTGCGAGTTAGAAGAAAACCGTCCCATGTCGATGAGCACTTCATAATAATGTAATATTATTATATTCTAAAACCGATTAAATGTCAATGCAGCTCTGCTCAAATGTTAAACCGCGGCTATTGACGAAGCGATGATTTGTTCGAATCAGTGTTGAATTCAGACATTTTTTCCAGGGGGGGGGGGGCACTATGAGATGTGGGATTAATATAATACAAATTAACAAATTTTACTTTATTTACCTGATTAATATATTTGAACTTAAGCTTATAAAAACAATTGAAATTATTTAATATTTAAAAAATGTATAATTAATATTATCATTTAAAGCGTATGCGGCGAGTTTTTTTTGTTGCATATAAATTTATCACCTCTTTGACATATTCAATTGACGGATCTTCATCACCTTCTGAACTTATTTTCATACAGTATTGAAGAGTATCTTGTCCCATTCGGTTGCGAAGGTTAGTCATAATTCTATTCATCGCACTGAATGATCTTTCTACGGTAGGCGTTCCTATTGGAATACATAAAATGGATTCTGATAATTTTTTCAGATGTTCATAACCAATATTCGCTTCAAGAAGGTCAGTTATTGGATATCCGTTTGTTTTAACTTTCTGCGAAGCAACAAACATAAAAGACTTATAATCTGATAATACTCCATCTTTTTCATTTTCATTTAAAGAAAAACAATCACATAACTGTTCAATAATTTTTTCTGATGAATTTGAAAATGATTTGTAATCTTCGAATATTGAACACCCTTCGATAAGTGTTAAAGCTGTATCATTAAATCGACGGTTCATTTCTTTGATTGTTTGTTCCAAAAACTGTGAAAGGCAAGATATTGTTTCTTTGAAATAATCGTTTTTTTTCAATGAATTAAGTTTACTTGAAATATCTGTAGCATTTTTAATGATGGTACTTTCATTCACTGCATCTTGTTTTAAACCTTCTAAAATTTTATTTAAGTGACATGTAGTACTTTTAATTAATGTTGGCAAAGCTGAAATACAAATTGTAGGACCTTGCAGTGTTAAACTTAAATTAGAGATTGCGCCTAATATTTCATCCAGTCCACACAAAAGTACTATAAAACTTTCTTCGCGGAGACTTAATAAAATTCCATCGGCCAAAGATGCTAAATCTGTGCCATCTTGATGAATGTGTTCACAAGTAGTAGTTATAGCAATATATGACTGTTTAATTGCATGAATTCTTTTATAATGACTTAACCACCGAATTTCAATAGCCTCAGGTATTTTTAATATTGGATCATTTAAAATCACTTGTATTTTATGAAGTAGTTCTTCTCGTTTAGGAGACTGATGAAACAGTTTATAAATATCTTTCAATACATGAAACACACGTTTAATTTTGGGAAATTTGTTGCACATACTAGTTAATGCAAGTGATAATACGTGGGCTCGACAATGAATATATGGCACTTCTCTTCCAGCTTTATCGGATACAAATCTACGAACTCCACCTTTATTTCCGGACATGTTTGATGCCCCATCAAGACCACAAGCTATAATACAGGGTGTATCAAAAGTCTTCATCCGATTTCAGAATATTATATTTATATTAAAAATGAAGATATAAGGTTTAAATAAAGTAAAATATATTCTTAAAATAGTCAAGTTTTATTTACTTTGGTTACAAATGTTCAATATGACCCCCACCGGCCGCCCGACACACATCTATACGGTAATCAAATTCTTCCCAAACGTT